>QJPP01004234.1:0-49970 GCA_003996215.1 Jaltomata sinuosa
TTGGTGGAACTTCAAAGGTATAAGGGCGGGGATGTTGGGATAAGGGTGGTATAACATTGGTTTGGCATAAGGGTGGTAAACACTAGTTGTCTGGGTTATTAGTAGATGGATTGAGCTCGTCCCTGCGGTTCATGGATAGTGGGCATTTATAATACCCATAGCATGTGTATACATGATATTGATGAGGTTAACAGTTCCATGAGTGGAACGGGTTATATTGTTAATATTATATTGGTTCCATGAATGGTCCAGGCTATTACTTACTTGAATTTTGTAATCATCTATTGAAGTCAAGTAAAAAGGGAAATTATTGAAGGCTTAATTTACTGTTATTTGTCATAATATTGATGTGGTGGATCGGTTGAACTTGTCATGTGTTTGTCTGATTTACTTATTTACTGGTTGTGAAGAGAGTAAGTGAAAACCAATGTTAAGTGTTACATGGTTGTACTTGTTTAAAAAATTATTGGTTATGTTTTCATATTTATTAAGTTGAGTTGAACGATGACCCTACTAGTACATAATGGTTTGGAATTGATACTACCTATGCTCTTCTTTTTGGTGAGCATAGAGAATATTCCAGTGGCTTCGACGAGACCTCAGTTGTAGTAAGTGATTATTTTTGAATCAAGGGTAAGCTTCATCTTTCGAGCAGCCATGGGTCTTCATATGCTATGTTTTGGTCCATTTGTTTCGGGCACTGACACTCTAGTCATTTTGGTTTTCAGGGTTGTATCCGCAGATATTCGTACTTAGATATTTTGGTACAATGACTTTCAATATCTGGGGGCATTTTAAACTTATGCATCTTTTGCACTGTTTGGTCATTAGACTTTTTCAGGCTTGTTGAATTGTATGAAATTGCTTAGTTAATGTTTAAAACTGCTAAGTGTTGATGTTTGGTAATTAAGATTAAATGGTTCTCCCACTGGAGGGTTAGCGTGGGTGAGACTCACGACGGGTTTGGGTCGTGACACCAATACGCTGAACAGTCTCAAAGGAACCAATATACCTCAGGCTCAACTTGCCTTTTTCCCCAAATCTCATCACACTCTTCATGGGTGAAACCTTCAGTAAAACCTGCTCTCCAATCATGAACGCCAAATCATGAACCATCTGATCTGCATAACTCTTCTTTCTCTGAGCCATGATAAGCCTATACTAAATTAACTTGAACTTATCCAAGGACTCCTGCAAAAAATCTGTGCCCCACAGCCTAACCTCAAATGCATCAAACTTATCAATTAAAGATTAACATCTTCTACCATACGAAGCCTTGAATGGTGAAATCTCAATGCTCGAATGGTAACTGTTGTTGTATAAAAACTCCACTAAAGGCAAAAAGTGGTCCCAATGACCACCAAAGTCAATCACACATGCTCGTAATACTTCCTCAAGGACCTTAATAGTCTGGTCAGATTGACCATCAGTCTAAGGGTGAAAGTATGTACGAAGATCCAGCCGAGTACCCAACTCATTCTGTATAGATTGCTACAAATGAGACGTAAACTATATGCCCCAACTTGAAATTATAGAAATGAGAACCCCATGTAAGCAAACTATCTGTCGCAAGAAGAGTCAACCCAAAATGTATGATGAAGGTAAATCAATCAACACCCAAGTGGAAGAAGGACTTAGGGTGAAATTCATCTAATTGGGTTTAAAAACTTTAGATGAACTCTATAATCGTCAATTTTGCATGTGAAACACTAGACCAAATCATGATAAGAAATAGACCTATTGATTTTATGAAATCTTGGAAAACATAGCCCTAGTCTTGTCAAAACTCTTGAAAACAAACAATAATTCACCAAAATCATCTATCACAAAATAAATTTCTTTTTATTCTTACTACATACCCCTCTTGCAGAAATATCAACTACTGACTTGAATTGCACTTGTGATTAATTTCTCATCTTATTCTCTATGGGATTTGACCCCAACCTCATTAGATTTTATTTTTGACAATGTTCGTATATCTTTTCAAAGGTGTAATTTGGACATATCAAATTTTGGCACCATTGCTGAGAAATACGATTTAGGAATTTTTATTTAGTGTTAAATTCTATTTGTAGTCCTTATTTCTTATATTACTCCATTTGTTTTATTGTGTTGTTCAGGAATCATGGATGGTCAGGAGCATCATGAAACTACTGAGGAAGAGATAGTTACACTTGGTGTTGCTAATGTTGCAGCAAATGCTACTAGATGATTGGGGCCATTGGCTCCACTTGTGCATAACTTTCTTATTCCATTGCAAAATTTACCTGCACCTATGCGAAATGTGGCTCCAATGGAGGATTGATTTGAGCAGGCCAATTTAGTAGGTGCTATTTGACCACCCCACTCAGCAGAACCATCAAGTTTGATATAACTAGCACCATGATATACTTGATGACTATGAAAAGGGTTGTTTGGGGTCCTAGACCATGAGGACCCCAACCAACACCTTAAGAACTTTACTTAAATATGCAAGGTGTATATGTATATCCCAAGAAGCTATTAAACTTAGGCTTTTCCCTTTCTCACTAACAAGGGAGGCCACTACATGGTTGGGAGAGCTACCAAATGAATCCATTACCACTTGGGCTGAGCTAATAGACGCATTCGTTGAAAGGTTCTTCTCACCATCCCTAATGATATATCTATGGGATAAGATAAACAATTTCAGTCAAGTGCAAAGAGAAGCAATACATTAAGCCTGATTAAGGTTTAAGAAGAGAATCAAGCAGTGTACAAATCACAAATTACCTGATTAGGTGCTCCTTGAGGTTTTTTACAGATTGCTGGATGCAGTGAATAAGTTTGTGGCTAATAATACTGTTGAAGGTACTATGATGAATCACACATTCAATGAGGCAAGTAAACTTTTTGACAAATTAACCAAGATCAATAGATCATGGTACACTTATGAATTAGAAGTTAGCAGAAGTGGTTAGCATAAAGTCATGTCTACAGTGTAATTGAAGAGAGAAGAGGCTCGTGACCAAGACATGACTCAACTGAAAACCCAAATGGATTTGATCACTAAGCATCTGATGGGAGGCACCCTTTGTGAATAATCAGACGGGGAGTTTCCAACCTAACTCCCAAGGATCTAACCAAGATTCTTGGTGGTAGGGTCAAGGGAATCATGGTTGGAACAAAGAAAGGGAGAACAATTATGAGAGGTCTGGGTGGAGTGATAGCTACTAGGGTAACTGGAAAGACTACGACCAAGGCTACAAAAACAACTCTAGTGGTGCATATGTTCCTCCTAGCAGTAATCAACAAGGTTCAACTCAACCGTCAGTCAGTGACCCAGCTGGGTAAAAAGTGGAAGACATATTAGCTAAAGTGCTAAAGAGAGTCGAGTCTACTTATTCATGAATAAAGAAGATTTGGAGTGATTTATCAACTATGAATCAGGTGGTAAATTCTCACTCCACCTCAATCAAACAACTAGAGCAACAAATTAATTAAATTTCAGCAACCATGAATCCTAGGCAAAAGGGCATATTGCTAAGTGATACTATGTCAAACCCAAAGAATGATAGTGGAAATAATAGCCACTGCATCGATATTACTATACAAAGTGGTTGAGTTATGGGTAATGAGGCTGAGGTGGTCGTTGACTATCAGAAAGATCAAGTTGGTATAGATTCTTGGATAGTTGTAGATGAGGTGGATGACAAGAAAAAGTTGACTAGTATTGAAAAGTCAGTGATGAAAAAGGTTAATTGTGATAAAATAGGCAGGTCTCCTATTGATGAAGACGAGAGCTCCATGAGCAGAAGGGAAGGAGAAGGAAGTGTTGAAAATGTTGACTCCTATTGCATCCTTTTGCAATTGCAGGTGTACATGGTCTGACAAGTAATATAGGACTTGTAAGTCCAGATATCAATCCCACAGGGAATTGATGGATTTATAACTAAAATGAATTTCTATTCTAACTATTCAGTGATGTAAACAAGATAAATATGTTCAGTTTAGATTATGAACCACTAATTACTATAATTCTAATACTTTAGATAATTTTAAGTTGTTTGGTGATTTCAGAGATGATTACTAATCTTGGGTTGTGGACTTAGAATAATCCAGTTGAGTTATCGGTTAACTAGCTTGATAGATTTCCTGAGTTACTAGTTGCGGATTGATATTTGCAATATTGAGCATCTTTCCAAACTGCCTCTATGCCTACTAGACTATTCCTAATTCCTATATTCCTATGGTCATCTATCAATAGTGAAATACATGTGATTAATCTTTCATATCAAGTAAGCAAGTCTAACGGGTATATTTATATCTACGTTAGTGAATCGTTCCCCCTAGAAGGGTTTCAGGATCAAGCTCTTCCTTTTCATATTATATATGCAGGTTCCCTATTCCTAGTTTAACTTACGAACCATAGATAATACTTAATAATTGACCAGAACATCATGTAATTAAGATCAAGAAAATATAAGCAACTCAATAGTGGAAATTCAATCAAACTAACTTAACATTCAAACAACAACATTCATATCCATCCACAACCCTAGATACTATGAGTTTATATACTCATGAACTGGTTACAAATGCAATAAATTCATGAATAATTAAAGATTTAATAATAAAAAGTAAAAAGAAAAGAGAAACCTAGGTAAAAAATCCTTGGGTCTCCATCCCTGTGTGTTTTCTCTCCAAAGTGTCGCTATTTTTCTCCCTCAATCGATCCTCTCTATTATTCAATATTTTTCTCTTTTTAAAATCTTAATAAAAGTAGTATTTATAGGATTTAGGAGGGTTCAGGGTCAAAAAGACCATTCCCAGCTGAATTAGGCCAGGAAATGGCCTATGGCATTACCCTGTGTGGCGCATAGTGCACTGGGGCATCACACTTGCACACTGATCTCTTACAGTACAGGGTTGCCTTAGGTGGCACCCAAGGCCCTTCCTTTGTGAACTTTTTGCATTTTTTTATTTTTTTGCCTCTATTAAGCTCTTCTCTTGATCTTCTTTACATGGACATACTCCAGATCATCATCCTTAGCTCCTACTCAAACTTTAAAGCACCAATATCTCCAATATGCTCTAAATCCGTGCAAAACCCTTTATCTTTCAACCTACACATCAATACAAGCTACGTAAGCGTATTACGTAAAAATAAAGTTCAAAGGCGTCTTAAAAAAATTAAAATGTGAGGCAATCTATAACATAAAATCACTACTTTTATCCTCAGATTAAGACCACACACTTAAAGTCTTGCTTTCCCTCGAGTAAGCTCTACCCCATAACTACAATTCTTTTAATGGAAGAGGGTCAAAAATACTCTTGAACTATTTAAAATGGAGAAAATATACCCTCTATTTAATTTTTGGCTCAAAACTACCCCCGTTGTTAACTTTTTGGACCATAAATACCCTCTAACTTAACACCTCCTTTAACCGCCTGACATGGCATCTGATGTGTTAAAAAAGCCACATGACTTGACACATAAGCATCCTACGTGGAATAAAAAGCCAAATGGCGCCACCTAAGCTATCCTGCCCACTAACCCTTTAGTTCCCCCACCAAAAAGACCCACCCCGTTCGAAAATTGCTTTTCCTGCCAAGAAACCCTCTTTTCACAATCACACTTCTCCATCAAAGTTGCTGACATATCTGGGCTAAAACATTTTGTGAGCTTACTAAAATATAGCTGAACTTGGAATGTTTTCTAGGTAATTAACAAACTTTTCCCTTAGCATTGGTTAAAACAGAAGAAGAATCCTCTTGGCTGATTTTCCATTGGTGTTTTAGGGGTCTCACCCGAGTCATCACCACGCTTGGCCATTAAGGAACTAGTACCCGGAGACTCTACTAGTCAGACGTGTTTCTGTGATGGAGAAGATTCAATATTTTCAGAACCCTAACCACAATGAATGAGATGCAACAAATCTCCCATAGTCGACTTTTTAGAAATGTGATTGTGAAATAAGGGTTTCTTGGCAGGAAAAGTAATTTTCGAATGGGTCGGGTCTTTTGGTGGGGGAACTAAAGGGTTAATGGGCAGGGTAGCTTAGGTAGCAGCAATTTGGCTTTTTATTCCATGTAGGACACTTACGTGTCAAGCCATGTGACTTTTTTTAACACATCAGATGCCACGTCAGGCGGTTTAAGGAGGTGTTAAGTTGGAGGGTATTTATGGTCCAAAAAGTTAACAGCAGGGGTAGTTTTGAGCCAAAAATGAAACGAAGGGTATATTTGCTCCATTTCGAATATTTCAAGGGTATTTTTGGCCCTTTTCCATTCTTTTAATTCAAATAGAAACTAGTTCACTCAATTCAAGAACACACCTACTATAAACATCAAACATCTATTCACTTTGTGCTTTTTCTTTAAGTTAAACTCACAACAACCCGCTAAAGACATCCTAAGCTCAAGAACAGACTTAAGTAAGTATGCATGAAAACTTAGAGGAAATCACAACATAGAAGATCAAATGTTTAAGCATATTGTATAAACATGTGCCCCCACATCAAAGAAATTCCCTTTCACTCATAAAATAGTATTCAAACATGGGTATATGATATATTAAGCTCTCATGCTCACAAAAAAAATTATATACGACAAAAGGTTAATCATAAGTTTGCCCTTAGTGTACTTGCTCTACTAATTAAAAAAAAGCTCATGTCTAGGATCATGTAGGTGTTTATTGATTGTAATGTAGGCTAAGGGAATGGTAGAAATATTATGAATAAAATAGTGACTTATCCTCCCTAGGTACTTTTAATACATTACTTCTTTTTCATAATTTAGCGCTTTCAACTTCTCTAAGTTGTTTCCTTCACCCTTATTTCATTCTACCCCTTTCTCTTCCCTTTTTATTGAGCTTACTTAATACTAGCACAAATTCTCTTTTTGCATTGCATAAATTTTTTTCTTTCTTTACCCATGCCACACATTTTGGTTTAGCTCATACATTAATTTCCTTTCTTTTTTAAGTTTCACAGCTCACTACCTCCCATCATCTTTTTTTTCTCTAACTTCCTTCAAGAGCTTAACACTAGATCAAGTGCCCTACGGGAGTTCTTTTGATCAAATAAGGTCTAAGAACAAAGGGGATTAGGCTACATATGTGGCTATCAAAGAAATTTAGCTAAAGGCTCAAAAGGACTTACTGTGGATAACATACACCGGTAGGTACAAGAGAGGATAAAAAGAATGACTAATTAAAATATTGCCTCTATCACTTTTTAAACATGACTAACTTTATTTCTCTTTACACAACACACAAGAAAAGTTTTAGACAATAATTGTACACATAGAATTCAACTAATTTCTCACATCACACATAGCATACATTCAATACTTTATAGTCGATAAATCACCAAGAATTCATATTAAGCACATGCATACAAGTCATAAAAGTGAGCTTAGGTCTTATAAGCAAGGTTATATTCTTATTTTTGCACAAATTTTCAAACAAACTAAGCTTATGTTCATAGAAGGGATATTCTAACTTGAGGATCTAGCCTACAAGGGATCATCCTACCTTCTAAAAACTAATCTAACTAATAAAACTACTAAAACAAACTAATAAAAATTAAAATTTCTCCATTTCAGTGGTCACTCTATCCAGAAAAGAACTTATAGAAAGAAAAATCAAAAGGTAGAAAGATGCGTTATTAAAAGACTAAAGGAAAACTAAAGATAACTAAAAACTAAGAAACTCTTTTTGGATTTTTTTGTTTTTCTCATTTTTTTCAATTATCACCTAAAACATTAAGTCCTATATACTAACACTATGACACACTATCATAACCAAAATAAAAACTAAATCAAAACAAACGACAACAACAATGATAATATAAAATCATAATGAGTAGCAATAACACATCATAGGATAAAAATCAAGATAGCAATTAATCACAAGAATCCCCACACCACACTTAAAGATTTGTGGTGTCCTCACGTAATAAATAAAGTAAAAATAAGGTTTCAAGGGAATCCCTTAAGATGTGTCTATTCTAACTCTAACTCGGTTACATCCTCATTTAGTGGCCTTTGTAGACGCCCGTTAGGTGCATCAAATCCAAGAAAGACATGTGTAGCGAGTGTGAGTTGCTCCATTGCCTCAATCTCATCTTGGCTAGCTTCATTATTATTAATTTTCCTCTTGACACACTTGGAAAAGAACTTCATGGATTCCTCCATGCGTAACAATCGCTCATTGGTAGTTGAATTGGTATGGGTATCCTTTTTCTCTACGACCGTGGGATCAAAAAGCTTTTCTAGTGGCTCAAGCTCTCTATCAATACCTTTCATTCTTGAAACCCCAGCTTTTCTTAGGATGGTGGTTAGCATACTTGGATAGAACAAACGACCTTTTTCTCCTCTCTTTACTCTAGCTATCTCTCCAAGAATGATTTTACCCATGTTGATGTCCATCTTGCATAGGATTACAAAGATCAAGCAAAAATTGAATTTGGATTCAAGTGAATCATTGGAAGTTAGGGTGATGCAATTGCTAATGAACCTCAACAACGCCCTTGATGGAAAAGTTAATTTGTTCTGAGGGTAGGAGCTATGATTTCCTTGGCATCATATGCCCATACCGCATCCAAATAGCTACCAGACACTTGCAAACGAAGCTCTTTGTAGTCTAGCTTTCTATAGAAATCTTCAAATATCTCATAGAGGCACTCTTTAAACTTTATATATTCACCAATTGTGTGGTAAGAGAATTTTACCACTACTCCTCTTACATTCAGTTTATACTCTTTCTCATAATCAACTCTTAGTTCCCAATTTGCATAAAACTCTTTCACCATGAACCATGTTGGCTATGCCAGGTGAATTAAGTAAATTACTAAACTCATTTGTGTTATGTTGTTGTACAGGGATAGAACTTGTTTTCGAAAGGAGTTATTCTGATGTTCGCTTCGAGGATGGTCGATGGAGACTCTAGGAAGTTAATATACCATTTTCTTCCCAAAAGGTTCAATCGCTTCTAAACCATGTGGAACTTCTGGTGCTTGGGGTTGTTCCTCATTTTCTTTTCTTGGCCTCTTATCCTTGTTTTGGCTACTAGTTGTAGCCTTGTTCTTTTCAGTGCTAGTTCATTTAGGCCTTGAAGACATGGTTTCTAAAAAGAAAAAAATAAAAGTTAAATATACAATATATAACATAACTACTACAAGAAAATTCTATTCTATCCTAAAACTAGAAAATAAAATAATAGAAATTTCTAAAAGTTGCTAATTTTGTTCATAAACCCAAGAGAATTTTTATAAGTAGTTTAGCATCTAGTTAGTGACATATATCAAATTAAGAATATAGTATACTAAATTTCATGGTGGATGAAGCTAAATTAAGGTTCAAGTGAAGTTTGGAGTCACTCCATACTTAGAGTTTTGAGATATTCTCATAAAATTCTCTCTCAAACATTTTATCAAACACTTGGGGTGCATGAATCCTTAAAGCTTTATTTCATGGACACTATCATTATAATTCACACCTAAATTCAATAATATCAACAAATAACCATTCTAACAATCATATATTCACTAACAAGCAATAATTTATATTCACCAGTCAGCAATATATATAGCATGATTCAAAAGTTGCGAAATTCAAGTATGTAAATTCACTTTTCATGGGTTTGTAAAATTACTAGCTAAAAACTAAAACATTAAACAAATAAAAAAAAAACTAAAACTAAAACTACAGACTTAAAACTAATAATAAAAATCAAAATAAAGAAAGGCATAAGAATTCATACCTTGAAAGATTGATTCTTCAAGAAAGCTTGAAGGAATGAAGACTTTAGCTAAAGTTTTAGAGAGAGAAATATTTGAAATACACTAGTAGACAAAAATAAGGAGAATCTAGTGGCTTTTATACTAGACATTTTTCCCCTTTTTATTTAATTTCCATTTTGTTAAATTCATTTATATAAAAATATAATTTTTTTCTAAAATTAAAAATAATAATTTTTGAGTGAAATACACTACGGAGAAGCCTTGGATATTACCCTAGGTGTCCCCCTAGTGTAATTTCACTAGTTTTTCATTTTTTTTATTCTTTTTCTTTTCAAACCTTTTTTTGAGAGCCTGTTTCCACTTTACCTGCTCCATTGCCTCAGAAACCTGTAAAAATAACAAACTCAAAATAATCATTCGAAATTTTTTATAAAAGAATATAATAAGGAAAAATAAAAAATAGACTCTCAACTAGCGCCTTGTTTAACATCGTGACTCGACGTGAACTTTTTCAAGTTCTATTATCTCTATGATAAGGTAAATATCTCCACCCTATCTCACTTGACCTTCCATTTTATCCTTCCCTTTTTTTACTTCTCTCAGTAAGTTTTGAAACTCTATATTCCATGAAAGTCCATATCTGGCTACACTTTGTAGCATCAATATGGTTGTGATAAAGATATCTCATCTCACCACCTACTACTGTAATGACTTGTTCTGTCATTATGAGTAAATCATTCGTGTAAAATTTCGAGTTAGAAAACTTCTGGGTTTGGCAGTTGGAAAATTTGAGATAGGCTAGTCTCAAATGGATTCTAAGTGAGGTAGGGTCTAGGGAAATTCGGGTGAGGATTGGGTAATATATGTTATGTTGAACTAGTTTTTCTATTAGCTAAGATATTAAGGAGTCCGAGAAACTTTTCAGAAGTGAATTTGGGTGAGTAGAACTCCCGGTATCAAAGTTGTTGTGAAGGGGTTATTTCGAAATGTCAGGATTTAAAGTGTATTGTAAAATGGGTACTTTTGGAGGATTTCTCGAGTTTTTGTCCCGTGTCAACCGCTATACAGCGATGACTGCTATAGCAGAGAAATTCCTGCTATAGTGGAGAAATTTCCGCTATAGCAAAAGTCAAAGTTTGTCAGAACCGCCATAGCCGTCGAGTTCACTATGACAGCGCTGCTATATCGGTGTATGGACCGTTATAGCAGAATTAGTCACAATTAATGCAGAAACTTTCCCAGAAATATTCAAAAATTCTCAAGAACGTCTTGGGGAAGGGCATAGGTGAAGGGAGGAAATTTTCATTGATTTTCCAACAAACTCCATTGAAAAGGTAAGAATTTTGCTCCCCACTTCCGTATTTCGATTTTCAGATCTTAGAAACTATAATTTCAGGCTTGGGGGAAGGTTTGGATTGAACTAGGATGGTAGAATCCAGTGAAAAAAGGGGATTCTAGGTTGTAGAATTCTTGGGTTATGTTTATTATCACTTATTCATGATTAAAATACCATTATTTGCTTATTATATCCGTAAATTGGTAGTTTTTAGGTGAATTAATGGTGTAAAAGCATGGGGATGAGTGGAATGATCATGGTTTGACATGGGAATTAGGATTTGAGTATAATCTGGGTAAATTTAGGCCATTGGACTGATTTTGATATGTTTTGTAATCATTGTTAGACCAACAACAAGTGAAAGCTTCAGAAAATAGGAACGCTCCATCTTGATAGAGTTTTCAAGCTATTTGAGGTAGGTGATGGTTATTGTCTTTCCAAATACAATGAGTGTACATGTCACTTTAGCTTAGTAATGTATATGTTTGCATGATTAGGGAATGAAATTATGAATGTCTAAGTATCTAAGTGTCAATCATGTGAAATGAACTTTGTTTTGTTGCTTGTTGGTTTACAAGTGTGATATTGTTCATTTATTTATTGACTGTTGGACTTGTGTGACATTCAATTGGCTCAAGTACCACGCCTGGTATGGGATACATATTGGTTGGCTCAGGTACTATGCCTGGTATGGAATACTTATTGGTTGGATCGAGTACCATATCTGGTACATGTTCTATAATTGTGGCTCGGGTACCACGCCTGATACAAGCTTAGTTATATTGTTGATTGCATTTATCGATGGGTTCATGAGTGGACTCGGTTGATTATTTGAGACTATGATTGTTGCATATTGGTCCATGAGAGGCCAGATAGTTGTGTTTTAATATGGGGTTGGTCCTTTTATAGACCGAGAATGGCATGTTAAACACTTAGGTGTTATTCTAGAGATCCTTGGTTGGTTCGGGTAGCTTAAAAAGGGTGTATGATTACTTGTCATTATTGTTGTTCTACTGGTTGTTGAACTGTTTCATGTAGTTGGTAAGTTAGAGAGAAGACTGAGAGTCTTGAATGATATTACTGGCTTGTTACCACATGTTTGTACTGCATACTCAATTTTGGTTTATTGTTCATATATTATTTATTGGAGTTGGCCGATGATCCTACCAGTACACCATGGTTATGTACTGATTCTGCACTTGCTTTCTTTTAGTGAGTACATGACATCATCCGGCAGCTGCAATGCGACCTCAGTTATAGTCCCAGCATTCCCAGAAGCACTGATCTGAAGTTATAATGCCCAAATTTTTATAGAAAACTGTACTAGGATACCTTAGAAGCACTGATCTGAAGTTGGATTGTTAAAAATAGAGTTTTAGATCAAGGGGCGCTATTGTTGCACCCCTCGAAGCTTCTGGGATGATGAATACCGCTATAATGGTTGGGCTCCACTATTGCGGTCCCGCTACGACAGATATTTTTCCGCTATGGTGGTTCTGCTATGGTGAACGATCGTCCACTATAGCGGAAGGACGGGAACCAGTAGATCCCCAAGCTGACACTTAGAAATTTTCCCCCCTTTTTCTTAATCCCTTATGCCTTATCGAGTTCTAATCCAGCCTTCTTGTTACATTGCAGGTTATCACACCCAATGGATGGAGGATAATTGCCCATGTATCCTTATGAGCATTTTCCCAATGAAGCTAGTCGAGAGAGGTTCATGGATTACCAGAGACTGGGTTTTTTCTATGAGAGGGGGTACAAGCAGATATGTGTGGATGAAAAGGCAGTCACATTCCATCGTGGAGTTTGAGAAATCAACTGGGATTCATTGCTAGTGGCTCCCTCTCCCGCATAAACAAGCTGGGTGCGACAGTTCTATTCTATCTTTCCTACCGTCCATTGGGATAAACCCAACCTAACTATTTGTATCTGAGGGGTAGATGTTCCAGTGGACGCCCGTACTCTCAATAAGATGCTAGGAGTGCCTCATGTTTCGAATACTGCCTACGAGGACAAGGCTAGACTTTAGGATATTACATGGTTGAGAGATACCTTGGTAGATGCAGAGTTAAGAGATCAGGTCTACTGGGCCAGTCCTGGGGGCATATCTACTGCTTACTTCTCTGCTGATGCTAGGAGGTGGTTAAACTTGGTATCCCGAAGAATCCGCCTGTCGGGTAACAAGACTGATGTAACTTATGCCCGGGCCCTGGTGATTGCTTATGCTATGTAGAGAATCATCATGAATGTGGGGGAATAAATCATCTCCGAGTGGAAGGACTTTTACCGGGGTCAAAAGAAAGGTCCTCTATCTTCTGGATTTTGTGTCCGAGCTATGCCGACGAGTTGGGGTGCCTGAAGATCACAACGACTTGGAGGTAGCTATGGATGACCCCTTCGACCCTCTCCGAGGAAAAGTGGTCTCTTCCAAGAAGAAGAGAAAGATGGATGAAGCAGGAAGCAGTCAGCCGGTCGAGGATGCCGACAATGATGATGATGATGACATTCCTGCCCCTTCCCTGCCTCAGACCCTGATCACTAGTACCCAGCTAGAGGAGACTTTGTCCGCAGTTCATAGGTTCACAGATGGCACCACCGCTGAAGGTACTGCCCCGCCCCCTTATACTTAGGAATTTGCAGCACTCCGCAGGTAGTTAGAGGAGGAGAAGAATAAAAGACGCTCCCAGGACTGTATGTTTTCCCGGATGTGGAAGACTGTCAAAGTCATGTTCTCTTGCGTTGCCCCGGGCCAATAGCTTCCCACTTTGGAACCCGAGGACAGGCAGGAGTTCCCCTTCCTTAGCGATGATGAGGCTTAGGATCTCCCCTCCCCCTTTACTTTTAGACATTTACAACTTTTGGGTTTTGCCCCCGTTTGGGGCTAATTAAGACAATGTTCCCTTCCCCTTTTTCCCTTCATTTTGAAGCACGTGGATGATAGTTTCAGACACTATTTATCTTTTTATGCAATACTAGATTAGTTCTATAGTTAAATTCCTTGCAATTCATAGCTTAACTATTGCATTTTTTAGCCCCGGGAATGAATGAAAAATAGGGGAAAATAGGAGGCATTCTAAACCGCGTCCCTTCGCTATATTGGTTGTCACTGCACTATAGCGGAACCGCTATAGCAGAGAAAATACCACTATAGCGGGATCGTCATAGCGGTGTCGTCCGTTATGGCGGTCCCGATGGTAACAGTCCAAAAATTAGACTTTTCAGCAAAGTGTGCTCGTTCCCTTTCCAGGTTATCATTGTTTAACCCCGTTTATCTTGCCATGGTCTTAAACAACCCTCAAGACCATTCCTGGCAATGCACAGACTGAAATTTAGCATCAAATTCTCACAAATCATGAATGAATTACACCACCAATTTGTTCTCAACAATACGTCCCCGCTATCAAGCGTGAATATCCCCCTTGTTTCTATGGTTCCCAACCAAGTCCTGACTGTCCTGAAACCAGAGTTTCCCCAAAGTCGTAATTCATTTCCCCTCACCATCTTGACCAATGATGAGTCCTTTTTCCGAAAACTTATATGAAATTCTAACTCCACATACACATAACACTTAATTACACTCAATCTTACTAAGAATCAATTATAAATACCTTCAGACTAGCAATTTCATAACAAGGCAACCAATTATATACGAATCAAATAATTCATGCCAGCATTGTAATACACAAGCAATTCAGTTTCAGGTTACCACAAAAATCAAACCACATCAATTACTCTAAATCCAACCCATGGATGACCCCTAGCCAATCACTCGTGCCTTACCATAGCCTCTCAGGCCGATTTACCAATTGGAACCTTCCCAGTTTCAATCCTTCTTGCTTGTCCATCGTATCTGGAGTCCAACGACATCCTTCACCTTGTTGAGATACCAATTGGAATCGAGAGATACTAATTGAACTCGACTCATACAAGCAAGTAACCGAACCGCATGAAGAGGAATGAAAGAAGAGAGATGTTTCCTAGAATGATTCATAGCTTCCCTAGGATTAGATATGGACGTCAACACACCAATCCTTAAGACTCTATTCGACATTTTGCTCTTGTACTAAGAGACCAGTAACCTGGGCTCTGATACCATTTGTCACTACCCAACTACCGGGCCATGCGGGCACCTACTCTAATCCACCTAGATAGGAGAACCCTTACCACCCAAACTAATAGGCAAAGCGGAAAAGAACATAAATCATGAAATAAAACCCTTTTGAATACATGGAACTTCCTTTACAATAATTTGACAAAATAAACGACTTATAGAACTTGCGGAAAATCATTTACAATATGAGACAGCCCTCCCTAGAACCTAGTCTAAGCCAGTACAAGATCTATGACAAGATGATACATAATTGAAGAGGACACAACTCCCACCATAGAAAAGAAGTAGGAGCTGCTGGAAGATCACCGTCATCCTTAACCTGTGAAACATCACCAACTCTGCAATCAGACTATACCCAAAAAGATAAAGCAAGAGTAGAATCAGTACAAACACACGTACTGGTAGGCATCATCGGTTGACCCGAATTCACTCCTACCATCATAAAGAAATCAAGATAAAATACATCAGTCAAATGCTTTAGCCCTTTTAACAATCGTCTTTATCAATTCCGCCCCCCCCCCCTTCGGAACCAACCTTCCTAACCTTTACTGCCAACTTCACCACCATAGTCTTATCCCTAACATCTAGGACTTCCCAAGTCTCACTTACCACTAGACTTCCCAAGTCTCACTCACCCTTACCAATATCCGTGTTCATGCCTGGACTACCCTTCCCTTACCCAAGTTAACTGCCTTGACTAGACATTCAGACTTAACCCGACTAACTGCCCAACCAAACCAATTATACCCGTAGTCTTACCTACCAGCATCCGGACTCTTTACGGACCCCTAGGACAACCTTCCAACCTATTTATAACAACCAGCAACTATAACCTAGACTCTCAGTCTTCCTCCCCATTTATCAACCATACCAAGTCCACCTAGCCACCATTGACACATTTAATGACAACCACAGAGTTACATCTAAATCCATTTTTAATCACATAACCCAGACCCTCCAAGGATCCCCTAACCACACCTAAGTGTTCAACAGGCTACTCCGGTCTACACCAAGACCAAACCTTAGCTTATTAACTACAAGTAATCCCTGACCGCCATTGACACACTAAATGATGACAATATATGTATAATTAACCTCCCTTTTTACATAGTCTGGACCCATCCCGGGATCCCCCTAACAACATCTAAGTGTTAGCATGACAAACCTGGCCTATACCAAGACCAAATATAAATCCGTATAATATCCCAGCCTCTCATGGACCATATGCAATTTTCACAGTTCAAGAATATAGACTGGTCCGCTCATGGAACCTTCACAAGAATACAATAATGCAATAAAATAAACCCGTACCAGGCGTGGTACCCGACTCAGGCTTGCTATCCGAGCCAACCGTTAGTATACCCGTACCAGGCGTGGTACCCGAGCCAACCATTAGTAAACCTGTACCAGGCATGGTAGCCAAGCCAACTGAATGTCACACAAAAATCCACAGTCACAAATAATGAACAATCAACACTTGTAAACCAACAAGCAATAACACCTAGTTCATTTCGCAAGACTGATAACAGGACCCTTAGACATTCCTATATCATTCCCTAACCATGCAACTCATACAATACCTAGACAAAAGTAGACAACATACAATGCATACAGGGATCAATAACCATCACCTACCCTATTCTGGGTACACAATGAACTGTTAAATCCCGTCCGAAGACTAACCCCGAATCACCCTTTTAAACATGCCATTAGATACCTTTGTTCCTGACCCTCCTCCTAGGTCCGAGATATAAAATGGGAAAACCTCCCCTAGCCTTGGAAACACAGCCATTACGATATTCTAATTATACCAATTCATTTCCCAGAACTTCCGTTCCTTGCACATTAGTTAATTATTAACCCTTCCCGATTCTCCGAACCTTCCCGACATTCTAGTCCCTGTATTTCATTAGCAAAACCACACCAAAATAAGTATACACCCAGAATATCACAATGCATTATCATAAATCTACTATTTCCAGTTCAACCAAACAACCCAACAATCTTCCTCCAGACTCCATGCTCGAAGGCATAAACATGGATTCTCCCTTTCATTCTACACAATAAATAGGAAATGAAAGCGGGCAAATCTACTTTGTAATGAAAACCTATACTACCTGGATGTCGAGCAGCTGTTCCATGCCCTTTCTGGCTCTGTGGAGGCATTGCTTGGTGATTCTGCAGGCCTGAATCCGTAGTTTTGCATCCTTTTAGCTGGAATCCTCCTCCCCATGGCTCCCAAGCCTTGGAGAAGCCTAGGAAGATTTTTAGAGAAACCCTCGTATGGTTTCCAACTGAGGAGGAGAATTCTTTTATTAAAAATCTATCTTGAGGCTACTGCCTCCCGTCCCTCCGCTATAGCGGTTGACCTTCCGCTATTCCGCTATAGCGGTACCGCTCTAGCAGAATAAATACCGCTATAGCGGAGTGACGTCAGCCCAGATAATTTCCAAAAATTTAAAATTTTCTTTCATGTCATCCCACTTAATACAATCGTAATTTTAATTAATTCTCAAAATTTTTGACTTCATGATTCCTAAAATAACGACGGATCCGGTCGTTACATTTTCTCACATTGATATATTAGTATAGTAACTGTTTCAAACTCCAGTCACTTGGAGCTATTCTACATCTTCAAGACCTAGATAGCAAATGCACAATCTAAGCTATAAGTTGGTTAGATAGTAAGGTCAAAAATGCTTGACAAGAGTTAAGAGTGTAACAATTGAGGAATCCAAATTTCTATTTTTCCTTTCTTCTTTTATCCTGACCATTTTCCATGTATTTGTAATTTTATACTTGGTTTTTATTTATCAAGTCACTTGGTGAATGCCCTTAAAATGAACGTGGGGTTAAATTAGGGTGGTCTAGTTGAAACCCCATAGTAAAGCTCATTTGTAATAAAATTTCCAGAAGTAAGAAACTCAAAATATTTCAAGCAGATCTATAATACATATGAAAGCACGAAAATATGATTAGGTCATATGTATTGTCACTTTAATATTTGAATATAAACATCAGTTACAGTGAGCATTTCTCATTCGTTGTTTTGTATAAATGAAGGAGTAGAAGAACAAAATTGAAAGAAAAATTGAGACTAATATTTAATCAGATGAAATAGTGAATTACTTCACAAATGAGGTTTCTGGTTTAAGTTTAGAATGACCACCTGCTAGTCAAAAGATAATGACAATCACTAAAAAAATCATATTATTTCAATTCAGCTTTAAATTGTATACATTAGAAGTTCATTACATAACAAATGAATGATTGTTCCCATAACTAAAAGGGTAAAAAAACTTAACCTCTTGTATAACACAAAGCAATACCTTACATCAAATAATTTTTAGAATACAAATTAAAAAAAGAAGAAGATGATAATCATGTTCTTTCCTTTCCTTTTGTAGATAAAGTCATAGTATATTGTAATTTATTGTATGTCACACACCAATGACTCCTATACCCTAAGAAAACTTGTGCAGCATCATAGTGTGAGAATGCATGCAACTAAAATCACAAATACAGGAAATATTTGATGACTATAACCAGCTAAACCTGTCAAAAGGACTGGTCTGACCCGGATCGGACCAGTTAGACCGGCCCAAAGAGTCGACCGGACCTGCTCAGAGGGAGTTCGGATAACCTTGCCGGGTTCGTAGGCCGTATGGTGGGCTGGGCCGTCCAGGCCTGGAAACCCTGTAGACCAGCGCAGATCTGAGACCGGACCTATCTCACCAGTGCACCACACCGAACCAGCCCGCATTTTTATTATTTTTTTTAATTTTTTTATAGATGGATGTTATTGGGTCACGTCGGCAGGCCTGCAATTGCAGTGCTGGGCCAGTGGGCCGCTGAAAGGTTGCTCACAGCAGGTCCTTTTCAGCCTAATTTAAGGTTACGAAGTAGCCTTTTCAGCCTATTGTGTTGAAAGTTTCAACTTTCAACTCAATTCTCTTCTTCAAATTGGAGAATTGGACTAACATTGGCCATTGAAGAATTGTGAACGTTGGGCCAACGGCTACAATGTCGTTTGGCCAATGTTCATTTCTTCTCCACCTTAAAAAAATATATTTTCACCCATTTTTCATATATAAATACCTACTAAATTTTTTCATTTTTACTATAAAACAATTCTCATTCTCTCTCAATTTTCTCTCTTGATTTCTAGCAATATCTACTTTATTATTTTGCTATTAACAACATCAAGTTGGAGAAAGTCCAAGTGTTCAATTCATCAATTTACGGTTACTTAATTACTTCTTTGTCTCCGATAATTTGGTATAATCATTTCAACTCTTACTTTTAATTATTATATTATTTATTGAATATTTTTTTGTATTAATTTTGTATTTTTAATATTTATTAATTTAATTTATAAAATGGATAAAGTAAGACAACTTGGTAAAAGTGTTAAAAATTTATGTCCCAGAAGTAGTAGTGGTAGTAAGAAAAAAACACATCTGATAGAGGTAGTACAAGCGGTAGAAATAATTATTCTCGTGTGCCTCCACCATTACCTAGTGAGATAGGAGACCGAGATATTCCTATGGGTGCACATGATACGAATTATTTTGAGGCGCAAGAAAATTATGGAATTAAAGAAGAAAATGAAGTTGACGTAAGTGTACATAATAATAATAATGATGAGGATGATGATGATGAACCCACTAGTCCTGTTATTGATAATGCTCAATCTCGTGCTCCTAATCTTCCTCCATGGCCTAGAAAGCCCCAAAAATTAACTAGTATTGCATGGAATTTTTATACTAAAATAGAAGGAACAACTCTTGTTGAATGCAATCTTTGTCACTTACAATATCAGCATAAGATCGGGGGTAATTCTTGGGGGACGAGTCAATTGATGAGACATTTGAGATTCGGTCATAAAGGCTTAGAAGAACTTTTAAAATAAGGTGGAGTTGGTGGACACAAAGATAAACTAAATTGAACTCACATACCGGTAAATCAGTTGGGACGTATAATAAAATGAAAGACCGTGAAGAGTTAGCGAAAATAATAGCATTGGGTTGTTTGCCTTTCACGTTTACTTCGTCTGATGCTTTTGTTCATTACATACAATCTATTTATAATCCAATATTTAACGGTATTCTTAGAAGTACTTGTCGATCAGATATTTTTAGACTACATGAAAAATATGCATTTTATTTACGTTGGTTATTAACAAATCTTCCATGTACAGTTTCTCTCACTTGTGATCTTGATCGTGCGGTTAATAAAAATGATTATTTAACAATTACTTGCCATTGGATAGATAGTAATTTTGTCATGCAAAAACGTATTTTGGCATTTCGATATGATTAAGATCGTAGGCATACTGCAAATTTTATTTCTAAATCTATCTCAGTGGTTACAGATTAAAATGGTCTTAATGAAAAAGTTTTATGTATAACTTTTGATAATGCATCTAACACCGCTGCTATTGATGATTTAAAAGTTATGTTTTCTCCTCCGCGTGTAGAATTTTTTCATGTTAGGTGTGCTTGTCATATATACAATCTAATTGTAAAAAATGGTCTTAATTTTTTTTGAACCTGTGATTAAAAAAATTAGGCATGCAGTTGGCTTTATTCAAGGAAATAATAGAAAGCTTAGACTTAAAGGATTTAAAAGAAAATGTTATGACAATAATCTTAGACCAAGATTAATGCCTGGAGAAATAGAGACTAAGTGGAATTCTACTTTTAATTTAAATACTTGCAATATTTATAAAGTTCCTATTACTGCGACTTTTAACCAATATGCTAGCGAATTTCCTGAACTTATGTTACAAGAATTCGATTGGAAGAAATTTAAAGATGTTGTTGATTTTTTTACAGTCGTTTTATTTAGGTACTGTTGAATTTTTTGATGCTTATTATCGTACTGCTTCTAATATTTTAGCTTATATAGTCGATCTCTCTATATTGCTCAGTGAATATAAATTTAAAACAGGTTACTCGGAAGCTATCACTAAAATGATCATAAATTTTTTTTTTTTTTCGATTCCACCTATTTACTTAGTTGATGCTATTTTAAATCCATGTATGAAATTTTTTAATATGTGTGAATTTGTTAGTATGATTTATAAAACTTTAGACATTAAGAATGATGAAGTACCTATTATATCTGATGCTACTATTAATGCGAATATTTACATGGAAAATTTATATAATCATTATGTTACCTTAGTTGATAATGCTACATCGACTCATACTACTCCTTTATCTCATCTTTCTGACAAACCATCATCTTCCAAAAGACAGGAACAAGGTATGCCTGCTTATGGTGTAACTAATTTATCTGTTTGGTCAAGATTACAGCCTACAGCGCAAGGAAGCATAAATCGCGATAAGTTTAATTTATATTTGAGATCGCCCATGGAGGACTATAAATCAAATTTCAACACTGGAGTGGTGGAAGAACAATCAAAGACAATACTCCGTACTTTCAACATTGGCTAGAGATGTGCTAAATGTTTCAATGTCAACCGTTGCATCAGAGACCGCATTTAGTCAAGGAAGACAGAAGCTCGGAGACAATCAACACTTATTAGGAAGCAATGCCATGAATATTTTAGTTTGACTCAGAGATTGGATTAGAGCGGAGCGAAAAAATCAAGGAATAACAATTAAACCGGAAGAAGAAGAACCACTTGAAGAAATAATGTCAATTGGAGATCCTTCAACACAATCAAGTCCATCGTATGGAGTTGTTGATTTTGAAAATTATGAACTCATTCCTGTCCATGTTAATATGGAGGAATTAGAAAAAATGATTCGAAATATGTAGATTTCTCAATTTATCTATTAAATTTTTATTTCCTAATTTTAGTTTATGAAGTTAGAGAAAAATATTTGTAACCTTTGAATTTCAACTTCATTTTTCAATTAATCTATTATTAATAAAGTCAAAGGCTCATTGAGTCTTTGCATTTTTAATTTTTTCTCCCATAAAATTAAAATTTTGATGCTTGACTCTTGTATGAATTACATTTTTTACATATATTATTAGCAAAAAATACATAAATATATATTAAAAAATAATTATATACTTGAAATATAATATTATCAAATATTATTTGAACTTGACATACAAAAAATTTAAAATATAAGTTGTAAATTATAAATTTTAAAAATATTGTGTGTATATTTACAAATGTCATATATATATATATATATATGTACACACACATATACAGCTTAAGATATACAAGTTAAAACTTGAGTATATATTATATATATATTCAAAATATACACTTACGATATGCTTATAATAAAAAAGAATATTCACAATATATAGTTATATACTATATAAATATATAAAATACGTGTATATTGTATATACATATTGTGTATATTATATATATATATATATATATATATATATATATATATATATATATATATTATTGTGTATATCATCTATTTTGTATATATTTCATATATACTTATATAGTATATATTGTGAATATTCAATATATATTATATATATTATGTATATCAAAATATACAAGTTAAAACTTTAGTATATATCCAAAATATACACTTACAATATATAAGTTATATACTATATAAGTATATATAAAATATGTATATTATATCTTATGAATATTCTAATATTATCAAATTAAAATTTTAATAACATTAAAATACAATTTTTTTTATTTTTTAATTCATTTATTTATAGATGGAGAATATTTTGAGAAGATAGAAAGATTTGAAATTTAAATTTCAAAGTTCAAACTTCAATGAATTTGAAATTTCAAATTTCAACTTTAAAAATTGAAATTTCAACTTTCAATGCATTGAAGTTTGAACTTTAACTTTGAAGATTGAAGTTTGAAGTTTGGAGTTTTTGGACTTAGAAATTTAAATTTTAAATTTTTGAATTTCAAATTTTATATTTTCAAATTACATGATTATAAAATATAAAATACAACTATACTAGTACACTATATGATTATAAAATATAAATATATAATTCAAATTTGAAATTTAAAATTTAAAACGATTATAATTATATTACACTTTAAAATTGATAACACTACATTACATGATTATAATTCAATTTTTAAATTTTAAAATAAAATAAAAAAAGGTAGAGACCATGGACCGGCCCCCAAACCTGGCCCATGAAGGCCCATTTAGTGAACCCAGACCAAATCGAAAAAAATTGGGTAACTTGCGGGTCACAGTCCTAGGCTGGGCTGGCTGGGCATTTTGCTCAAAACAGCCCAGACCGGCCTGGCCCAGACCCTGAACCCGGTGGGCTACTTTTTTCGTGGGCCGAGTTGACCTGGACCGACCCACATGACAGTCTTATGACCAGCTAGGTCAAAAAATTCAGGCCTCCATCTTTTTGGGCTTCGAATATTGTAAAACATAGACCCCATTAAATAAGACAACGCCATGGCTAACTCATACGCTAGTCTGATATTCCTTTCAGGCTCATCCTAGTCCAATATTATCGATCGTAGGTATTAGGATGAAAAATCCTATGGACAAGAATAAAATGACTTAGAATAATTGGTATTTTTCGATCGAAGATCGATGATGGCGCAAATTTTCGTGATTATGATTGATCCCACTTAGGTACACAATATTCAAGTGTGGTGAACATTGTAAGATGTAGTAAATATTTGTCAAGATAAAAAATCTAGGGTTATGATGATGCATACACGAATCCATCATTAGGTAAGACAATCCTTTACCTCAAATAATTATCGAGTCAAAACATAAAGTAATAAAATAGTGGAAGTAAGCCTCTCAAAATCCAAGATCTCATAAATAGAACAGAAGTGGAAAATAATCAAATACATTCAAGACCTAGTATCACCAGTACAAGATCATTTAAAAATGATGCAGCAAAAAATGTAGCAAATGTAGTATGAGTATAAAATCATGCATACTCAGTAGACATCATAGGACTACTGAGAAAGAGTTAATATCTATACCGTACAAAGAATGTTGTAAGCTCTACACTCAGAAAATATCGCAAAAGTTCAATATAAAATAGTCAATAAGGAGGATTACAAGGTATAATAACAATAACAAAAAATATGCAATGTAATGCAATGGCTAATGATTCTACCAATATACACTCCTTTCATAGTGGCATGCTGTGATGTGGGATCCATGGAGGGCTCATAAAGCCCATATACTTTGCTCGGATTCAAATTGGGACTTTCATATATCCTACCTGGACTCAAGTCAGGGATTACAATATATATGGAATGGACTAGAATCGGGTCTTTACTCAGTAAAAATTTTCTGAACTCGAACCAGGATATAGATTAAACATTCTTTCCAAAATGTTGTTTTATATCACCATTTTACTGTGATCCCTGAGAAGACATGTATATGCATTATCACCATAATAAAGAAAGTTTTAAATGCATCTACTAATTTATGAATGCCCTTACACCACTGACACGCTCCGAGCCTACACCCTGGATGTAATACGGTGCTTAGAGCCACAAGTGATCCCAAGTTAACCCATGATCTGACATATACTAAAATAGTTCTGAATAATAAAGACAGAGCGGAAGTTAAACTGATTAAAATGTAAGTTTTAGAATTAAATTAAGAAATCTCTGAAATATATTAAGTCTAAAAAGTAGAACCCAATCTACAGACAACTCAATTTGAAATAAGTTGAACTGTAACTCTATGTCCGAAAGCCTTTACTACTGATGAGCTACTGGGACAAGTCCCCAACTAATTATAAATACTGAAAATTGAACTAAATTAAAAGAAAAGCATCATAAAAGTCTATCCTCGAATAATGAGGACTCACCACTAGAAGCTGTTGAAGTAGCACTGGAGCGTACTAGTCGTGATGCTAAGACTGAGCACCTGAACTTGCACCATGATAGGATGCAATACAAAGAGTATGTGATCAGTACTTTGAATATACTGAGCATACGAGATATGCAAGCTAAAGATAACTAAATATGCTAAAATACTGATAAGTTATTTAAACTGTAAACTGATTCTGTAGTACTCCGGCCTGAACATAATATACTTAAAATCTTAAATACAAGAATATTCGGAAAAGACATAGTGAGAAAAGTAAATCTGATCTAGGGGCCAAGTACATATCTACTGAGTCTAATTCCATGGGAGAGTCTATTAACCGACATAAACCACGAGAGCTAAATGTGAAGTCTGATGCATACACCCCACCAAGAGAATCCAATATACCTTGCCAGGATATAGAGGCATAGCTGGCATGATCACTAATTCTGCGACCCATCTAAGGGGCTATGTAGACCTATGGTGCACGTAGTTCTGGGACTTCAGGTGTAACTGGGGCTCTAGTCGAACTCGGTGCTAAGTACCACTCCAAACTGAATATTGATAGCTCATTTTAAAACTAAAGTTCTCAAAGCTAGGTCAGAACTTAACTGGTCTGGAAGCATTTTTCTGAAAAAGTTGTAGACTAAAAAACTGACTAATATCTTGCTTAAAACTGGATTCTAGAAATCTAAGTTAATTTCTGAAGAAAACTAATTCACATGAAAATACTACAATTTCAGGCTAAATTTTTGATTTCTTAAATCCTTGAAAAAGTTCATGCAAATCATTAAAACTATGATATAAGTCTTCTAAAAACAGGATATAGGTCATATAGAATTCATAAGGACTAAAATCTTGTAAAAACCTACATAACATGGTATGAACCCTAGTTTCATAAAATCATGAAATTCAAATTTAACGGCTGAAGTTTTGGGGATAAGGGCAAACCAAACCCTTACTGAATACCCACATACCTGGTAGTTGAAGAATCTTGGAGTAGAATTGGAGTTTGAAGTTTTGGAGAAGAAAGCCCTAGGTCTGGAGTCTGAGAGAGCGTTCCTTTTCTTTTTGAAGTTTAAGTCGATTGGAGTGAGGGAAAACATAATCTTAGTCTGATTAAACTCCTCCAAAATAAGCCTAAAATGCCTTAGCTTAGGAGTTAAAATAGCAGAAAAAACAAAAATACCCCTAAAGGTTTTAATTAAAAACTGCTAGAATTTCTAAAGTAGGGTACCCGTAAACTTGAATCACAGTCCATAGATGGGACCACGACTTATGGTCTGGGGTCATGAAACTTAGACGGGAGACTGCAGGTCTGATTTTCACGATTTTAGTCCACGGTTCGTGGACTGTTCCACGGTCTGTGGAACCCATCCGTGTATCTCAGACTTTTTGCAAGGCTGTAGGTTAGGTTCCACGGATGGCATCCACAACCCGTGGTCTATTCCACGGTCCGTGGAGCCCGTCTGTAGTTCCTGTCTATCATTTTAATAGTTTCATTCTTAGATTTCTGGTCTGGTTCTTAGCTTAGAATTTTTGGGGTGTTACAATATCTCCCCCTTGGGACCATTCGTCCTTGAATTAAGGCTAAATAAGCTGAGTTTGGAGGGAAAGAGCTTCAATCCCACAAACTAAGTTCTAAAAGCTAAAGTATTGACACGATGACTGAGTTTCTACTAAGATATGACTGAACTGAATTCGTAAGAGATGGAAAAGCTCGCGAATGCGATGAAGCATATAGCTACACCAAATAGCAACTACACCAGCAAAGAGAAAATGCCAAAAATTCTCTAAATGGACCTTCGTAATGCGTTCGTGGAACCCTATGAACACAAATAAACTATGATACTAGACCAAATCCAATATTCTGAACTCACTGGAACCATCGGATTCACCAATGGAGGTTGTTTTCAAAGAATGTTGACGAAAGTCAACTCCAGACCAAAATTTCCAACTTTCCAACCAATGACTCAAAACGTATCCTAAATCTTCGGGAGCTAAACCAACAGTGCTACTAGCCTAAAAATGACATCCCGGAGCTAACAGAACTGATAAAATTCTAATACGACACTCTAAACCCCAAATATTGACCAAAGTCAACTATATCAACTTTAAAGCCTTCAAAAATAAAAAAAATATCTTAAAAACTAACCAAACACCTCAAAAATTGTGCCACCCAATCATGTAGACGACAAATACAAAAATACAACTACGGGGAAGGGCAAACCAGTCAAAATGCAAGAAAATACAAAAATCATATAGGTTGTTACATTATCCATCGCTAAAATACACATTCGTCCTTGAACGTAAGAGCAAGGAAGGCACCTGAATTGTCAAAAAGCTGGGGATATCTACTCTGCATGTCCGACTCTATCTCCCAAGTTGCCTCCTCAACTGGTCGATGCTTCCATTGAACCTTCACTGATGCTATATGCTTGGATCCCAACTTCCTATTTTACCTTTCCAAAATGGCTATAAGTTCCTCCTCAAAGATAAAATTCTGATCCAAATCCACCGAATCCCAACTAATCACATGCGAATCATCAGAATGGTACTTCTTCAACATCAAGAAATCAAAAATAGAATGAATGGCTGAAAGACTCAGAGGCAAAGCTAACTCATAGGCCACCTCCTTAATGCGCCTAAGAATCTCAAAAGGGCCAATAAACCTCGGGCTGAGCTTGCCCTTCTTGCCAAACCTCATCACACCCTTCATGGTAGGTACTTTCAACAAAACTCACTCACAAACCATGAAATCAAGGTCGCAACCCCTCCTATCATCATAACTCTTCTGCCTACTCTGTGCTGCCAAGAGCTTATCCTGTATCAACTTGACCTTATCCATAGAATCCCACAACAAATCTATGCCCTAAGGCCTAACTTCAAAGGAATCAAACCAACCCACCAAAGATCGACACTTCTTTCCATACAAAGCCTCAAATAGTGCCATCTGAATGCTGGAATAATAGTTGTTGTTGTATGAAAACTCTACCAAAGGCAAAAACTAGTCCCAATGACCACCAAATTCAATCACACAAGACCGAAGCATATCCTCCAACACCTTAATAGTCCACTCTGACTGACCATCTAGCTTAGGGTGAAAAGTTATAATCATCTCCAATTGAGTACCCAACTCACGCTGCACAGAACTCCAAAAGTGAGATGTGAACTGTGTACCTCTATCAAAAATGATGGAAATGGGTACACCATGCAACTAGACTATCTCTCGAATGTAGATCTTCACCAACTTCACCGTATTGTAGATCACCTTTACTGGAACAAAATGGGCCGATATGGTTAATCTATCCACAATCACCCAAATAGAGTCAAACCTCCCCAAGGTCTGAGGCAACCCAACCACGAAGTCCATAGTGATATGATCCCACTTCCACTCAAGTATAGGTATCCTCCAAGTCATACCACCCGATCTTTGATGTTCATATTTCACTAGCTGATAATTCAATCACTTACCCATAAATTCCAATGTCCCTTTTCATTCTACACCACCAATAGTATTTTTTCAGGTCATGATACATCTTAGCTGCCCCTGGATGGATAGAATACCTCAAAATATGAGCCTCCTCCATGATCAATCTAGTCAATTCACCCACTCTAGGAACATAAATCCGACCTTGATCTTCAAAACACTCCCCGGATCAAGAATTGCTTCCTTAGCTTCACTACTCAACACCTTATCCTGAATCATACACAACTTCTCATCCTCAAATTTCCTACCCTTAATATGATCCCATAACACAAACTCTGCCTCAATACAAGCAATCACCCTACCAGGCTCAGAAATATTGAGTCTAACAAAGCTATTAGACAAAACCTAAACATCCATTGCCAAAGGTCGCTCCTCAGCCACCAACATAGCAAGTCTCTGCATACTAGCCGCCATCCTACTCAAGGCATCCACCACTACATTGTCCTTTCCTGGGTGATAAAGAATAGTCATGTTATAGTCTTTTAACAACTCCAATCACCTGCGCTATCTCAAATTCAAATCCTTCATGCTGAAGATATACTGAAGGATGAGATAATCAGTGAATACCTCGCAATGAACTCCATACAAGTAATGTCGCCACAACTTCAAAACAAATACTACCACAACTAACTCTAAGTTATGAGAGGGGTAGTCCTTCTCATGGGTCTTTAACTACCTCGAATCATAAGCGATTACTGATACGCCCAAATTACACCTCCTTTTAGAAACGTAAGCGGTTGCTGATCCAATATAGAACCCAACAAAGGTTGGGGTCGATCTCACAGGGAATATGGTAGGACTATGGTCGATTAATGTTTACTCGTGCTCTTAGTCATTTATTTCCCTTGAAAGGGTTTTTTAAAGTAACAAGTAGTAATTGTAACTAGAATGTAAACAAGTAACACGTGACAATTTTAAGAGTTGTAATCAATGGGTGAGATGACTAGGGTAATGTTCCCTATGAGATCATAACTTAGTAAGGCTTTGTACTTAGTAAACTAGTTTGGTGCTTAGCATGTAGAATCGGTAAGTTAGGTTCACCTAAATCCTTGGTCCGGCAGATAGATGAATTTCACCACACGCCTTGGTTCGGCCGTGGGTGTATGTTGTACTAACCCTTACCCTGGATCCCAGATTAGCTATTCTTAGACAAGGTCAAGCTATTAGATGAGGGTTGGTAGCCTCAAATCTCTGTTGTTAAACAACCCTTTTCCCATTCGTTACCTTCTTGGTCCGGCAAGTAAGGATAAGGGGAGTTCTAACGTTGCGCATCGTTAAAAAGCAATCAAAGCAAAGGGAAGAACAATACATGCATAAAAACCGCCCTAGAGTACCCAAGTACTTAGCCTACTTCATTAATCTTTCATGGTTCCCACAACCCTAGTTGTAGATTTAGCTACTCATGTTCGTAAGTACACAATCAAGAGTTATTGGTGTGTTCATGATCATATACATACAATAAGAGTTAAAGAAATCCGGAATCTTGAATGGATGAAGATGAAAGTAAGAACAATGGACTTTGAATGTGTATATCTTTCAAAAACCAAGAACAAACCAATATCACAACGTTACGAATGTGTTTCCTACAAAATATTGTGCATAAAACGTAAAATAAAACCTAGGAATGGTATTTATAGACAGTAAAAAACCTATCCTAATTAAACAAGAAAACTAGCATCGGCAGCTTCGACGGACACAGTCTATGGTCTGTGGAAGTTTCTATGGGTCGTCGTCAGCACTCGTGAAACTCAGAGTATTTGTCATCCTGCAGGTTCCTTTCCACGAGATCAGTCTACGACTCGTGACATGAATCACGGCTCATGGAATTGAGTCGTAAACCTCAAACAGTTTTCTCCTCTTCTGATCAGTTTCCACGAGCAGGAATCACGACTTGTGAACAGGTCCACGGCTCATGGAAACCTTTCGTGGAACTCAGGCATTTTTCTCCTTCTCTGATTAGGTTCCACCGACAGGAATCATGACTCGTGAATAGGTCCACGGCTTGTGGAACTCAGGCCCCAGCTACATCTGCAGTATTCTTTCCACGACTGACTTCCACAACTCGTGGAATAATCAATGACTCGTAGTCTTGAATCATAGAAGTCAGTTTCAGCCCAAATATCAGTATTTCTCTGCACTTAAGTCTCCAAATCATGTTTTCCTGCACAAGACTCAAAAACACATCAAAGCTACTAAAAATCTCTAAAGAACATACTCCAATTCCAAGTTTTAAGCGTCAAAAGTGCCGCAAACTCACGGCACATCAACACCCTCAACTTAAAATTATTGCTTGTCCTAAAGCGACAAAACAAAACTATCCTAGAACGATGCTTGAGCAAAATAAAACTAGGAACTATGGCAGTCATATGATTTAGCAAGTTAGCTTACAACAAGTATCCCGCCTTTTTCAATACAAATAAGTGCACAATTTTGCCTATTAAGACAACACAAGAGGATCCATGGATGACATCATGCTATCAATAGACGACACAACATACACATATGAGACTTACCCTAACAATCAGCAGTCAAAGTTACTTTAGTGCCCTCACCACAAAGAAGTCCCACTCACTCAATAATAAATTTTGTATCTGGGACTGAACTAGAACAACTCACACTCTCAAAGATGTTCAAACACTGCATGCACAATTCCATAGGCTTGCCCTTATTTTCTATGCCTCAATTTTCAAACGGTTGGGTTAGGATCACTATAGGACTTTACTAAGCTTATAACGTAGGCTCGGGGACGGGTATGGTAGATATGGGAAATAGTGACTAAGCCTTCCTTGACACTACGCTATGTTTCTTCCACCTTTCTAGAACAACTCCATTCCTTCTTTCCTTTCTTATTCCTTTTTATTCCTTCTTTTTCATCAAGTGACGGGTGCGGCTTTTATTTCAGACTAAACTTTTCATCACACATCTCTCTCTTTTCTTTTTCTTTCTCTTTTTCTTTTTCTTTTTTTTCTTTTTCTTTTTCTCTTTTTAGCATATCCGCCACACCCGTTATTTCCCTCTTTATCACTAACCTTTTCTTTTTATACCCCATATTTCACACTTACCTTCACAGTAGCCACCCTTAACTTAGGCGATTTTCCTGAGTTGAGGTGCACAATGTCCAAGGAAGGAGCAGGGCCAAACTGAAAGTTCATAGAAAACAGGGAAGGTGATTAGGCTAAATAATAAAAAGGGTCAATTTAGGCTCAAAATCAGGGTTCAAAGGATATTCACATCATTTGGATGGTCATTTAGGCTCAAGTGGTTTCAAAAATGACCTATGATCCTTTCCTAACCAACCATCCTACAGACTAGGCAAGACTAACCGAGAAAGTTCTAGATTGACACACAATGCAAGAACAGTACGAATGCAGCTCACACACACATGGCACAGAGTATAATAGTCACATGCTAACTATCAGGTTCATACTCTAGCTTAAGTTGTTCATCAGATCGATCAACTTAATGTCATGCACAGATCCATAATGGTCAGTCTATCAACAAACAGATAATCTCATGTCACTCAAAAATTAAGGGGAGGGGGGGTCTTCATTTTTCAATCAAAATACAGTTCAAAATCATACCATAGACTGCGCTAAGTTCCTTTTCTTCTTTTACTACACACAACCTATATTAAACATGCCGGTTCAACAGAAATTAAAAATCCTTAGGGAAAGAACACATGCAAGAAAACCCCAAGGACTCGGGTACCTTGTGAGTACCCTCATGGGTTGCCTCCCATGCAGCGCTTGATTTAACATCACATCACGATGTGGGTCTTTTGGCTACTCAGGCTTCACCAAAAGAGCCATCAAAATATGGACCAGCGTCTACCCTCACCCTACTAAACAACGATGTGCATTGCCCTCAATGCACTAAAATAATAAAGGCATAGAGAGGTGAGAACATACCTGAGGCGCCTAGGAGCCGGCGTCCGATGAAGTAGGTAGGGCCAGTGAAGTTGCACCCGTAGCAGTGTCAGTGGCGGCGGTGATGGCCGGCACGCTCAATCGCTCCATAATAGGAGTGACATTGGTGGATGCTCTCTCAGTAGCAACCAACTCCGGAGTCTCAAGAACTGAAGATGTAACCCCTCCACTAACTGGGGCTAAACTAGAGGATGCACCACGATGTCTTTGCCGCTCCGCCTCCTTAAGAAGGCGCATATCATCAAGAGATTGTCGTATGATCATCGTGGTATCGTGTCACAACCATTTTGGATCCATCTCAATCTCAAAAGTGCCATCAGTGTGCACTCTCTTTGGTCTATCACTCGGAGGCACAGGCTCTATCCCAGCAAATAAGTCAACAGCTTGGCGCGTGGGCACTCGGACCTCAATATCGATGGAGGGCATGAGCGGGGTCTGCCTGGTGTCGACAGATCTAACCTCCTCTCGGAGTCATGCCAGCTCATCCTGGATATGTCCCAATTCCAGGCTCTGTATGGACTATAACCAAGTACTCACTTGGCGCTCAAAAGCATCAACCTTTCCTGTCATCTCTCGTGCAACCCGATCGATCTCAACTTTCATCCTCTCCACTGCGGCTGCTACAGTAGATCACACTCATGGTTGGAGCTAGTCCAACAAATCATTCACCTATTTTTGCATATCAGGCTGGCGAGCAACCAACTTCTGGAGAAACTTGGTATCAATAGTAATCCTACCCTAAGAAGCTGGGCATGAAGGCGCGATAGGGGTTCCTACTGGTGGCTGAGAGGTCGAAGGTGCTGAAGCTGAAACTGTGGTAGTGGCACCCTCTGCGGGTACACTTACCCCCATATCATGCAAGTCTATTGGGTCTCGTGCTGCAGAGAACCCCTCAACTCGCATAGTACTAGCATAAATGGAGGATGACGCTCGTCGGTGTGCAACCGGGTTAGTCACATCTCTAATCAACCCGGCATCCTGAATCCTAGTCACCTCTTTAGTGTGGTCAATAATGGGCATCCGCGGGTCTGCCAATTCCATACATAGATGATGAATCAAACAGGGAAAGGGTATGCTAGTGTGCGGTCTGAATGCCCGCTCATGTATCTCCTCCAATATGCAGTGTGGGAAATTAATCTCATATCCTGCCATGATGCTGGCCACTAGTACTGCATGGTCAGGCATCAGGGAATTGTCTGCCTGAGTCAGATAGATGTGGGACCAGATAATGGCCCACCAGAACTTGCCGGCAAAATTTAATGTTGCCCTTTTTATGTCGCCTTCGTAAACCCATTCTTTATCTTCACCATTCTCAGCTATATAACCCGCAACCCATTTCAATAAATTCACTCGCTGAACCGGGTCCCTCATCTTTGTTTTATCTCAGACAATATTCATCTTGCTATCGAACTCTACCGTGTTGACCTGTACCTCATGCTCTGGTCCAAACAAGAACCTCTGAATAGTTCGCTCAGAGATATTCACAAGTGCATGCCACACCAAAGTGCTGGTGAGAGGAGGTAGATCCTGATAGCGCTGTCTTGGTCCAAGTAGTCGAGTGCCTGTGGCCTTATAGGAGGCATAAAATTCCCAAACTATCTCAGGACAATAGCTACCTGGGGGCTCAACCATCCAACCGCATCGGTAGTGATTGAATATGGCCTGAATATCTGGGATGGATGCTAAGCCATCAGTCCAGATCCGTGGCTCCTCAAAAATACCCCTTTTGGGCAGGCCGCTGTCGGACTGAGAAATCCCCTGTCTGTATATGGTCTGCATCTCCGGAAGACACCATATCTGATTATTATGCGCCTCCGGTCTCTGTGCTCTGTCATCCTCTGCCTGTGTCCGAAGTGCAGCTGCCGGATCAGAAGATCTCTTATCATCGGATGCTGACTCAACATCATTAGACTCATTTTCATTGTCAGTACTGGTCCCTGTGTTGCTCTCCCAGCTACCATCACCCTTTTTGGATGACCCCTCTCCCTCTTCAGACTGGGAAGAAGTGGTCGTTGTTGGTGGTACTGTGGTAATGGCTAGCTGAAGTGCAGCTTCTTCAACTGCCTGTGTTTGTGCCCCACGTCTCATGGTTCGATGCTCCACGTCCAGGTTGGGCTAAACCTCATAAAATTCCCCTGATCCGCTTGATTCGAGTTCATATGCGACAGGCTCGTCAGGTTCATCATTGAGTCTAGACCTGAATTGACGAGCTGCCGCTTTGGCTGACTATGTATTATTCGACCTCATGGTACCTGTGGAGGGAAACATAAGTACGACCAAACCAACGAGAACCCAAAAAAAAAAGTTTAAATTTTCACTGAACTTTGGGTCCACGAGAGGGTTCCACGACTCGTGGAATAAACCATGACTCGTGGAAGACCCTCATGATTTCTGGTTAGCAAAATGTGATTGCAGGTCTGAGTTCCATGAGTTGCATCTATGACTCGTGAATGGAACCACGACTCATTGATGCCCCTTGTGGAAATCAGACCTCATTGACAGTCTGTAGGTCTGAGATTCACGAGTGCCATCCACGACTCGTGGAATGAACCATGACTCGTGGACGACCCTCTTAAAAATTAGACCTGAGAACAGGTTTCAGTTCTAACTTTGACAAGTGCATTCCACAACTCGTGGAATGAACCACTACCCGTAGAGTGAACTCGTGATCACTGTGCAGCAGAAACCCAATGTTTTTAAAAGTTTGAGAATTTCTTTCAACCCCAAATGAATTCTTACACACCAGTTCCTATATGTTTTATTTACTCACCCCCACAACCGTCATCCCTTAGGGTAGTTAAACAATAAACCAAGCAATTATATACCCTAGGTCAGGTTGTATACCCCATAATTTCAAATAAGATTTTAGAATAGTTTCATACCTTTGAAATTATGGGAGAATGGGAGTGATTGATTGGTTGTGATTACGACCTCGACCCACGACTTGAAGCGACCTGTTATGCTAGTTTTCACCACTTATGTTGAGGAAAATAGTGACACGATTAATTTGGAGGAATATGGGGAGTGATTTTAGGACATTAACTGATTTGGTGGCGGATTGGAAGGGATTTGGGTGTTTGAATGGAAATAGGAGATGGTGGTGGTCGGTTTTGAAGGAAGAAATGGGGGAAAATTTTGATTTTGGGGTAATTTAAACAATAGGAGTCGCGGGTCAGTTCGGGTCAAGTGGGTGAACGGTGATTTTAAAAGAAAACTTACCTGCATTCCACGAATTGTGTTCACGAGTCGTGTAAGTAACCACGGCTCGTATAACAGACCCGTGGAACAAGTCCTGCCACTTTTATTTTTTTTGATTTCCATGACCAAAAACCAGGATTCGTGATTGTGACCACGACTCATGAAACTGGTTCGTGGATTAAGTTCTGCAGATGGCCAAAATTCTTTAATTTTTACGACCTACAACCATGATCCGTAATTTGAATCATGACTCGTGGAACTAGTTCGTAGATGCTATTTTGCACTTTTCCTTTTTTACCCGCGTTCCACGAGTTAGGTCTACGACCAGTGGAAGGAACCACGATTCGTGAACTTTGCTCGTGGAACCTGACTTACCCATTTTTGGAGTTTAATCTTTTCCAGCATTCTCCCTCCACTTGTTCCTGCACACATAGCAAACATTAACCTTGGGTTGCCTCCCAAGCAGCGCCTGATTTAACATTGCGGCACGACGCGAGTGTTTTGGCTACTCAGACTTCGCCAAAACACTTCTACAAAAGAAAAAATAGCAATATAAAAAGAAAATATCCATGGGTTGCCTCCCATGCAGTGCCTGATTTAACGTCGCGGCACGACGCAGGTTGCTTGATTACTCAGACTTCATCAAGCTCCTTAGGTGGGATGAGTTCATCAAGGCCCCAGGCTTCAATAGTCTTGAGCTCCTCTGTTGTACCTAAATATGCTTTGATACGCTGCCCATTTTCCTTGAACCTTTTTCCTTCATGGTTTTCAAGTTTTACCACACCGTGAGGAAATACTTGCACCACCTTGAATGGTCCAATCCACTGGGACTTCAGCTTGACAGGAAACAAGTGGAGTCTAGAATTGAAGAGCAGGACCAAGTTACCCGGCTGAAAGTTTCTCTTTTCTATTTTCCGGTCATGGTACAATTTCAGCCTTTCCTTATATAGTGCTGAACTCTCATATGCATTCAAGCGGAACTCATCCAACTTATTCAACTGCCCAAGCCGCTACAATGATGCCTCAGACCAATCTAAGTTCAGCTTCTTCAACGCCCACATGGCCTTATGCTCTAACTCAACCAGAAGATGGCATGCCTTACCAAAAACAAGCTGATATGGTGACATACCTATTAGGGTCTTAAATGCAGTCCGGTACGCCCATAAAGCATCATCTAACTTCCGCGACTAATCCTTTCTTTTGGCATTGACAATCTTGGATAGGATCAATTTTATCTCTCTATTGGAAACCTTCACTTGCCCACTCGTCTGAGGATGATAAGGGGTTGCAACTCTATGTTTTACTTCATATTTCTCAAGCAAAGCACGAAACAACCTGTTGCAAAAGTGAGAGCCTCCATCGCTAATTATTTCCCTTGGGGTACCAAACCTAGAGAAGATGTTTTTTTTTCAAGAACGTTGTGACATACTTGCCTTCATTATTGGGAAGCGCAACCGCCTCTACCCATTTTCATACATAGTCAACAGCCACCAATATGTACCAGTTTCCATTCGATGACACAAACGGGCCTATGAAGTCTATGCCCCAAACATCAAACAGCTCAATCACAAGGATGGGATTAAGAGGAAGCTCATGCCTCTTTGATATACCTCCTTCCCTTTTACATCTGCTGCAAGCCTTAGCAAACTCATGGGCGTCTTTGTGAATCGTCGGCCAATAGTAGCCGTATTGTAAAATCTTGTGCGCAGTCCGGATACCACTATGATGACCCCCAACAAGGGATGAGTGGCAAGCCTCTAATATCTCTATCATCTCAGCTTCAGGCACACATCTCCAGATCATAGTATCAGCACACACACGGAACAAGAATGTCTCTTCCCAGAAGTATTTCTGGACATTGGACATTAACTTTCTTCTTTGGTGGACCGACATATCATCGGGCACTAAATCACTTGCCAAATAGTTGGCAATGTCGGCAAACCATGGGATCAAATCTTGAGAAGCGGCTAACACTTGTTCGTCAGGAAACCAGTCATCTATGTCTTGCTTATCATTAAGCTTCAGCATTGTCTCTTTTTCCAGCCTAGACAAATGGTCTGCTACCTGATTCTCTGTAACCTTTTGGTCCTTGACCTCAAAATCAAACTCTTGCAACAGCAACACCCATCTAATCAGCATTGGTTTAGCATCCTTCTTCACCATGAGATAGTGAAGAGCTGCATGGTCAGTGTGCACCACCACCTTGGTGCCAAGCAAATAAGCTCTAAATTTCTCAAACATAAAGACCACAACAAGAAGCTCTTGTTCAGTCACAGTATGATTCTTCTGAGTTGGGTTAAGTGCTTTGCTAGCATAATATATCGGATAGAGGATCTTTTTACGCCATTGACCTAGGACTACTCCTAGCTCCACTCCACTATCATCACACATAACCTCAAAAGTTTGGGACCAATCAGGAGCGATAATGATAGGAGCTGAGACCAACTTTTCTTTAAGGAATTCAAATGCCTTCAAACATACATCATCAAACACGAACTTTACCTCTTTCTCCAATAATTTGCACAATGGATTAGAAATTTTAGAGAAGTCCTTGATAAACCTCCTATAGAAACCAGCATGCCCTAAGAAGCTTTGAATTCCTTTCACAGAAACTGGTGGAGGCAATTTTTCAATCACCTCAATCTTCGCTTTGTCGACCTCAATACCCTTCTTAGAGATCCTATGGCCAAGAACTATTCCCTCTTTCACCATGAAGTGACATTTTTCCCAATTTAGCACTAGGTTGCACTCTTCGCATCATTTCAGTACACAACTAAGATGATCTAGACAATCTTCAAAAGAGTCACCTACCACCGAAAAGTCATCCATGAATACCTCAATAGTGTTCTCCACCATGTCTGATAAAATATACATCATGCAATGCTAGAATGTTGCTAGCGCATTGCGCAAACCAAACGACATCCTTTTGAAAGCAAACATCCCATATGGACAAGTGAAAGTGGTATTCTTTTGGTCTTTAGGAGCAATCGATATCTGATTATATCCCAAATAACCATCAAGAAAACAATACCATTCTCTACTAGCAATACGGTCTAGCATCTGATCCATGAATAGCATCGGAAAATGGTCTTTTTCAGTTCACGCATTCAGCTTCCTATAGTCCATGCATATGCGCCATTCTATGACCGGCCTCATCGGAATCAACTCATTCTTTGCATTCGGGACTATAGTAATCCCACCCTTCTTCAGCACACACTGAACTGGGCTCACCCACTTGCTGTCAGAAATATGATAAACTATGCCTGCGTCTAGCCACTTAATGATCTCCTTCTTGATGACCTCTTGCATAGGCTGATTGAACCTGCACTGGTGCTCAATACTCAGAATATAATCTGGCTCAAGCCGAATTTTATGTGTACAGATTCCAGGTAGAATCTTGATTATGTCAGCGATGGTCCAACCAATGGCCCTCTTAAATTTCTTCAACACAGAAACCAGAGCTTAAACTTGCCCTTCACCTAAGTCTGCAACAATAATCACTGGAAAAGTCTCATTAGCTCCTAGGAACACCTACCGAAGATGGGCTGGAAGTTCTTTGAGCTCCAAGACTGGTGGCTCCTCAATAGATGGTCGGGTAGGCAGTGTTTGTCTATTTTTCAAGTCCAAGTCAAGCTTATTTGGAGCATAGTTGTAAGACCTCATACCTGCTAGTGCTTCAACCATCTCGTCATACTCATCAATATCATTTTCTTCAAAATTCATAATCAATGCAGCAAGTGCCTCAACACCAAGTCTCTCCTCAACCGGCACAATAAACGGATCCTCATCAACCACATCAATAACTGAAATCACTCGCATGTCGTCATGATGCTTCATAGACTGGTAGACATTAAAAGTAACTACCTCATCATTCAATCTGAACTTTATTTGCCCAGTCTCTAAGTCAATGAGCGTGCGTCTGGTAGAAAGGAATGGTCTCCCCAAGATGATAGGGACCTCAAAATCCACCTCACAGTCAATAATGAAAAAGTCCGCAGGGAATATAAAAGTATCAACTTTCACTAGCACATCATAGAGAATCCCTACAGGCCTCTTCACGGTGCGATCTGCCATAAGAAGCCGCATTGTAGTCAGTTTGGGGGCTCCCAGCCCAACTGTTTAAACAATGCTAGTGGCATCAGATTAATTCTAGCACCCAGATCACACAATGACTTAGCAAAGTAGAATGCTCTCATCGTGCAAGGAATAGTAAAAGCTCCTGGATCTTCTTTCTTCTGTACTAAAGAATGAGAAGTTATTGCACTACAGTAGTGCAAATTATCAGCTAGCTCAAAGCTTACCATCCTCTTCCTAGTCACTAGATCCTTCATGAATTTAGCATATCCAGGCATCTGCTCTAATGCTTCAACTAAAGGGATATTGACTGAAAGTTATTTAAGCATGGAGATGAACTTATGAAATTTGCCATCCTCAACCTTCTTCTTCAATATCTGTGGGTAAGGTGGAGGAGGCAATGGCATGGGTTTCAGGACCAGTGCAACCTCCTTGCTCTTTACTTTCAACTCAGAAGACTGTCTCTTAATTGGATCTTCCACATCATCAATTTCTTCAGACTCGACCAAAATCTCAGCATCATCCTTTTCAACTTCGGCTGGCTCATCAACAACTATAGGCATGGGAGTATCAATGGTATACTTTCTGCTTCGAGTAGTCACCACCATAACCTGTCGATCATTTTTCGGGTTCTGAATGGTGTCACTCAAAAAAGTACCCTTTTGACGTGGATTCATGCTAGTGGAAATCTGGTGTATCTACGTCTCAAGCATCTTTCTGGAGACAAAATGGGAATCCACTCTCTGTCTAATATTTGAAAGGTTGGTTTTTATCTCCTTCTTGCTTGCATCTGTGGAGTAAACCTTTTCAAACACCTTGTTGAGTAGCTCCCTCATGGTAAGTTTTCCAGGACGCTCTTCGCGATTTCCAGGAAGGTCATAAAGACCACTTCTATCGTTCTTGTACCGATTTTTTTTCTACCAGTCATCATCTCTATAACCGGACCAATTGTAGTAATCATCTCTATCTCTATTCTGACCTTAATTTCCTTGGCCAGAGGCCTGGAAACCCGCCCCTTGATCATTCACATAACTAACCTCCTATTCGGATAAGTAATCGTCTGGCCTATGTGCTTTACCTTGTGAACCGATGGCTTTTACCTTCTCTACTCTCTCATCCAGGAATCTATTTGCCAGTAACCCAACTGTCGTGTTCATCTCGGCAACTTCCTGTTTGAGGTCTTGCAATTCATTTGGATCCAAGGACTTACCAACTGCGTATGTACCTACTGGGGTCTCTGACTCTCTTGTGTGCCATGCTCTGTTGGTCTTGGTAACCTGATCAAGCATCTCTGAAGCTTCATCATATGAGTTGTCCATGAATACCCCACCAGTTACAGTGTCAGCTACAGCTTTGGTATTGGCATTTCATGCTTTGTAAACAATTTCCATCATATGCCTTGAAGGGATTCCGTGTCTCAGAACTTGCTTCAAATTCTTCTTGAACCTTAGCCAAGCCTCATATAACTCCTCTGTAGGTAGATGCTTGAAATTATAGATCTTCTGTTTCAATTGCAACATCCTTGATGGAGGAAAGAATCGCTCCAAAAATTGGGTCTTCAACTCATGCCATGTGTACATGGAATTATCGGGTAGTTCTGAGAGCCAAACAGTTGCCTCGTAGGTCAATGAGAATGGAAACAACCTCAGTCTAATAGCATCTTTCCCCACTCCTGGCATACTGTATGCCTTGCAAAGCTGAGTAAAATTCTTCAAATGACGATTTGAATCTTCTGTAGGTTTTCCATCATACAGACCCTTATTATTCATCAACTGGATCATGGTGCTGGTGATGTCAAATTTTGCCCCCTCATTCAGTGGTGGCAACACTATGGGTCCAGCAATGCCCAATTCCTCCTCCTCGTCATAATCATCATAATCATAGTAGCGAGGGGCTTACCTGGGTTACTGTATCTGTCGACCCCTATTCTGTCGTGGTGTGACTGGTCCTCTAAGAAAATTCTGGTGAGCTACCCCGTCTGCTGCTGCTTGGGACTTTAGTGTAGCTTGATGAGCAGCTTGTTGTCGAGCCTACCTTACTTGCTCAACCATCGCATTTCGAGCTACGAGGTCTGCTGCAAGTGCAGCATCTTCAGTGGCAAGAGCATCTTCTCCTTCCTTTTTTTTGTTTCTCATCCTCGGCCAATGACCAGGCTGTGATCTGCTCCTGTGTCTCATGCTCTCCCTCTTTAGCCATGATTCTTAAGGTTTTGGAGAGCTCAGGATCGTATGAGATCAAAGGATTGCCTTGACTCCTTGTACTGGGCATGCACAAGTGTGCAACCTGTAGATCAAAACAAAAACAACAGAAAAAGTAAAATCAAGAAATAAGGACTAATAGTGAGATAAACACAATCTCTCTTAATCCTAAACCGTATTCCCCGGCAATGGCGCCAAAATTTGATACGCCCAAATTACACCACTTTTTAGAAGCGTAAGCGGTCGCTGATCAAATATGGAACAAACAAAGGTTGGGGTCGATCCCACAGGGAATATGGTAGGACTATGGTCGATTAATGTTTACTCGTGCTCTTAGTCATTTATTTCCCTCGAAAGGGGGCTTTTTTAAAGTAACAAGTAGTAATTGTAAATAGAATGTAAACAAGTAACACGTGACAATTTTAAGAGTTGTAATCAATGGGTGAGATGACTAGGGTAGTGTTCCCCATGAGATCATAACTTAGTAAGGCTTTGTACTTAGTAAACTAGTTTGGTGCTTAGCATGTAGAATCGGTAAGTTAGGTTCACCTAAATCCTTGGTCCGGAAGATAGATGAATTTCACCACAAGCCTTGGTCTGGCCGTAGGTGTATGTTGTACTAACCCTTACCCTGGATCCCAGATTAGCTATTCCCGAACAAGGTCAAGCTATTAGATAAGGGTTGGTAGCCTCAAATATCTGTTGTTAAACAACCCTTTTCCCATCCGTTACCTCCTTGGTCAGGCAAGTAAGGATAAGGCGAGTTCTAACATTCCGCACCGTTAAAAAGCAATCAAAGCAAAGGGAAGAACAATACATGCATAAACACCGCCCTAGAGTACCCAAGTACTTAGCCTACTTCATTAATCCTTCATGGTTCCCACAACCCTAGTTGTGGATTTCGCTACTCATGTTCATAAGTAAAAAATCAAGAGTTATTGGTGTGTTCATGATCATATACTTACAATAAGAGTTAAAGAAATACGGAATCTTGAATGGATGAAGATGGAAGTAAGAACAATGGACTTTGAACGTGTATATCTTTCAAAAACCAAGAACAAACCAATATCACAAAGTTACGAATGTGTTTCCTATAAAATATCATGCATAAAATGTAAAATAAAACCTAGGAAAGGTATTTATAGACAGTAAAAATCCTATCCTAATTAAATAGGGAAACTGGAATCGGAAGCTTCCACGGACACAGTCTACAGTCCGTGGAAGTTTCTATGGGTCATTGTCAGCACTCGTGAAACTCAGAGTATTTGTCATCCTGCAGGTTTATTTCCACGAGATCAGTCTATGACTCGTGACTTGAATCACGGCTCATGGAATTGAGTCATAGACCTCAGACAGTTTTCTCCTTTTCTGATCAGGTTCCAAGAGCAGGAATCAGGACTTATGAACAAGTCCACGACTCGTGGAAACCTTCCGTGGAACTCAGGTATTTTTCTCCTTCTCTGATTTGGTTCCACCGGCAGGAATCACGACTCATGAACAGGTCCACTGCTCGTGGAAACCTTCTGTAGAACTCAGGCCCCAACTACATCTGCAGTATTCTTTCCACGACTGACTTCCACGACTCGTGGAATAATCAATGACTCGTGGTCTTGAGTCGTAGAAGTCAGTTTCAGCGCAAATATCAGTGTTTCTCTGCACTTAAGTCTCCAAACCATATTTTCCTGCACAAAACTCAAAAACATATCAAAACTACTAAAAATAGCTAAAGAACATACTCAGATTCCATGTTTTAAGCGTCGAAAGTGCCGCAAACTCACGGCACATCAATTACCTTTCCTTTTTGCATTAACACATCACCAAGACCTACACCCAAAGCATCACAATACACAGTAAAACCCTCGCCTTTCACAGATAAGGTCAAGATAGGTGCTGAAGTCAATAGAGCCTTGAGCTTTTGAAAGATCTGTTCATACTCATTGGACCACTAGAAAATAATATTCTTCTTAGTTAACTTGGTCAAAGGGGCTGCAATAGAAGAGAAGTCTTGCACAAATTGCATGTAATAACTAGCCAATCTAACAAACTCCTAATCTCAGTAGATGGAGTAGGTCTAGTCTAATTTTGAACCGCTTCAATCTTGGTCGGATCAACCATAATACCATCCTTGGACACAACATGTCCCAAAAATTCTATAGAACTAAGCCAAAATTCACACTTTGAGAACTTTAGCATACAACTTCTAATCCCTTAACTCTGGAGTACAATCCTGAAATGCTTCACATGATCCACCTTATTCTTGGAATACACCAAGATGTCATCAATGAACACAATAACAAAGGAATCTAGGTATGGTAGAAATACCCCATTCATCAACTTTGTAAATGTTGTTGGGGCATTAGTCAACCCAAAGAACATCACCAGAAACTCATAATGGCCATACCGGGTCCTAAAAGTTGTCTTAGGGATATCCAAAGCCCTAATCCTCAAATGGTGATACCTTGACCTCAAGTCAATTTTTGAAAACACCGAAGTACCCTAAAGCTGATAAAACTAGTCATCAATGTGCGAAAGAGGATACTTATTCTTGATGGTTACCTTGTTTAACTGTCGATAATCAATACATATACGCATAAACCCATCTGTCTTCTTCATGAATAACACTTGAGCACCCTAAGGAGAACACTAGGTCTGATGAAACCATTTTTAATAAATCCTGAAGTTGATCTTTCAACTCCTTCAACTCCACCGGGGCCATCCTTTAATGAGGGATGGAAATAGGCTTGGTACCCGGTTCCAAATCAATAGCAAAATCAGGGTCCCTATCCGTAGGAACACCTCAAAGATCTGTAGGGAACACATCCTTAAACTCTCTCACCACCCGCATAGACTCCAAAGAAGGTGAGTTAGCACTAGTATCACGCACATAAGCCAAATAAGAAAGATACTCTTTCTCAACCATTCATTGAGCCCGAAGAAAAGAACTAAAAATTTGAGGATACAAACCCTGAGTACCCTTCCACTCTAACCTTAGTAACCCTAGCATAACCAATGTAATAGTCTTAGCTCGATAATCCATGATAGCATGATGTAGAGAGAGCCAATCCATACCTAAGATGACATCATGGTCGTAACTAAAGAAAATGGCATCATAAAGGACTCACATACCAGATCAATACCCAAATCAAAATACGCAGACACATACAAATAAGTAAAACTATGATCAAATAATACTGAAGCAGGTTGATGATAAATTGACATGATACCTGTAATAACTACATCAAAGGCCTCTGCCTCGGGTTTACCTAGGAATGTATAGCAATGACCATGCCCACTTTTAGGTTGAGTAGCTCCATGACCACCACCATGAGCCCTCTGGGTTATACCCCTAGCATCCCCAGAACCATCCCTACCACCTTACATACCACCTCTAGTCGGTGGTGCTGGTGCTCTATAAGTCCGTATCTGAGAAACCTACTGTGGATGAACCTGCCCTCGTTTGGGGTAATCTTGAGCATAATGACCTAAGTCTCCATAAACCAAACATCCTATTCTCTAGAATGAATGTTGCGTCTGTCCAGATGAACTAGAGTATCTACTATGACTTGAAAGTGCCAAATGAGAACCTCTAGGTATCTTCCCTGAACCTTTGTTGCTCTGACCACTATACCCTAAGTAACCACCATTTGCAACCTCCAATGTTGCATGAACTGGTCTACCCTGCTGATACCACTAGCCTCTGCTTGAGAAGTCTCTACCTCGAGATGATGAACTACTAAAACCACCATGATTATGAGCCCTCTTACCACTACATCCAAAAGCATTATGATGAATGCCCTCAATGCTCCTAGCATGATCTACTACCTTCTAAAAAGTACCCCCAGTAGTCACCAACTGTGCTATAGCCAACATAAGTGTAGTAATCAATCCCTTCATAAACTTTCTAATTCTCTCCTCCTCGAATGGAAAGCTCAACAAGGCATGTATACATAGGGTGTAGAACCTCATCTCATACTCAGTGACTGACATAGTACCCTGATCTAATCTATCAAAATCATCCCTCAGACTCTTTTTTAAGCTGCCAGGCATATATTCTCAAGGAAATCCACGGATAACTGCACCCAAGTCATAGAAGGTCTACAACCAAGATAAGATCTCCACCACTACTTCACTACTCTGACTATCTGAAAAGTAGTATAATCCACACCATGAGACTCACCTAACCTAAGGTTATGCAACCTCTCTTGACAACTGACCAAGAACTCATATGTGTTCTCCCCTAGTGCCCCAGTTAACTTGGGAGGACCCAATATCACAAATCTATCAAACATCATTTGTTCCTCAACTGTCACCACTGGCCTAGCCATATATAGTAGAGAAACAAGTATGACTGGTAGAGTATCAATGCAGCAAGCCATAACAACAACAAGCTATGCTCTAGGAGTCTAAAAACCCTTACCTGGTACTCTATCATGAGGCTGAGGCCCATCTCTAGTCTATGATCCATCAGGAGTGACAGGTAAAACTCATGTCTGAGACATACACTTCAAATAACTTAAGAGTCGAATCATAGTATCATGTAGCATGGGAGTAGCAACGAAACCTAAAGGAACCTGGGCTGGCCCCACATCCTCTAGTTGATGGGTTACATACTTAAACTCAACCTCTGGCTTAGGGGATGCTGCCCTGGCATGTCCTCAAGCTGGAGCTGCTCCATAAGCTCTAACTCTGCCCCTTTCTCGGCCATAACCCCTCCCTCAACCCCCCAACTGGGGCCTCAATAGTAGGTATCGGCTCATCACCTTCGTAGCACCAGATCGTATCCTCACCATCTGTGATAGAATAAAACACAATTTAGTAATCAAGGAATGGACAAGTTACACCATAAGGAGTCAAAGGTTAGAATTTTCCTAAAAATGCCTCATAGCCTTCCGAAGGTAGATATGGACGTTAACATACTGATCCATGAGACTCTATTAGACACTTGCTCTTGTATTCATGAGATTGGTGAACCTAGTGCTATAAACTTATCACAAACCTAAAAGAAAAGGGTTGTGATGGCACTTACCCCACTCAAACCATGGTAGGTAAGCCAAGATAAGCAAACACAATAAACACAATAATAAAAAAACAACACAAATATAACATGGAGTCTCAAAACCACTCAAACAAATCCAAACAAGGTACAATCCATCCCAAGACCTAGTAGCATAAGTATATGAGTGACTCTAATACAATGTGTCCAAAACCACAACTACCTAAGAAGTAAAAAATAATAGAAATGAGAAGATAGAGGAAGTTGGGTAAAGTCTCCAAGGGGGGGAGCTCACCGAAGCTTTGGATCCACAAAGTTCACATGAATCAAGGTTCTTGTTGCTCCCTCATGCAAGGATCTACATCAGAAAGATATTGAAAAGTAGGGGTGTGTACGGTCCACATGCACTCAGTAGGCATAATAGACCAACTGAGCTTAAGCAAATACTATATTGAATAAAGAATACTAAATGATCCTGCATGCAGAAAATTCCATCAGTTCAATATCAAAATATAAAGTATATGTCAAAATAATTTCAACCCAAATGATAATACAATACAATAATATAGGATGAAATGCAATGGCCAATGCCTACCGGTATACACATTTTGAGCATATGTCGCTCCAGAATAGGACCCATGGGGGACTAGTGAGGTTTATATGCCCTGCTTGGAATTTTACCTCAGATGAAATCAACGAAAGTAACATAAGTCTCCACCCAGAATATTACCTCAGACTTAATCAGTGAAAGTGATAATAGCCTCCGTCCGAATCTTACCTCGGACTAAATCAATAAAAGGTGATTCATTTTCTTTCAAAAAATCTATTTTTCCATCTGTATAGCCCAATGATCCATGATGTGAATGAATGAATGAATATGCAAGCATATGAAGCACTAACAAGTCAAATACACAGATATGATCAAAATCTTAGAATCACAATGAGTTTATGAACACAGGCTACGAACCTTAGTCTAAATCCAAGAATCTAAGTTCCTTATTACTCAACACAGTATAATCCCCAATACTGACATTACAATGATAATTCGACTCATTTAGTACTTAAATCCACAATTGTTTCCAACCCATAACATGATTTACATGATAAGTTTCCACCCAAATAAAGTCTGAAAAAAGTTAATCCATGACCTACCGTGAAGCCAAACAACATAACTCTAAGTGATCACACTTGAGCCTTTCCTTTATGAATTATGTCAAAACGCAACCACTCTATCAAAATCAAGTTCTACGCATAAATATGAGACCAATGATACCTATAAAGCTAAGGTTCTAATTCGGGTCCAAAACGTTAACCTTGAGCCCAAAAGGGAAAAATAGGAAATGTGTAGGAAAATCAGTTTACCCAAATCTTAAGGAGTTTAAATATAAAATTTCATCAAAAATGGGATAAAAATTGAGCTTGAAATCATCGAATCACTAATTTTTAATTTTACCAGGAAAGCCCAAAAATTTAAGTTTGAAAAACAAAGATTTAAAGTTGAATTCATTTAATAATCATAGGGGAATGAGAAAAAGTAGTTTAGGAACGTACCCAATCAAAGAAATCTTTAATTCTCTCTTTAAAATCATCCAAAATCGAGTTCTAGAGCTCCAAAAATGAGATATATCTTTAATAGCCAAAAATTGAAATTTTAAATCACTAATAGAGAATTGCTCATTGTGATCGTGTGAACCAACCATTGTGATCGCGATGAGCAACCTGACAAACTATCGTGATCGCAACCCAAAGTCTCGCAATCATGATGAACAACCCGATAGACTATTATGATTGTGATATCAAGGCCTCGTGATCGCGATGAAGAATCTTTCCACTTCATCGCGATCATGATGTAAAAGCTCGCGATGGTGATGAAGGATTTAGTTGCACTAGCAAAGAGAAAATGCTAAAAATTCTCCGAACAAACTCTCTAAATGCATTTAGAACCCCATGAACACAAACCAACTATGCTACTAGACCAAATTTGACATTCAAGACTCGTTGTAATTATCAAATTTACCAATGGAGGTCTTTTTCAAAGAATGTTGACCAAAGTCAACTCTAGGACAAAAATTTTAACTTTCCAATCAACGACTCAAAACATATTCAAAAGCCCCGGGACTCAAACCAATAGTGCTAATAGCCTAAAAATGATATTCTGGAGCTAACAGAACTAATTTTGATACGACACTTTGAACCCCATATATTGATCAAAGTCAACCATATCAAATTTAAAGCATTTAAAAATGAAAAACTCTCTTAAAAACAAACCAAACACCTCAGGGACCATGCCACCCACTCTCATAGACCACAAATATCAAAATACAGGTATGAGAAAGGGCAAAATAGTCAATATACAAGAAAATCCAAAAATCACTATAAAGGTTGTTATACCTTAGGGCAGTATGACTCGATCTGGGTCATAGTGTACAGACTGACAAAGTCCGCTCATTTCCTTCCAGTTAAGGTGAATTATAACTCGAATCAGTTAGCTAAGATATATGTCAAGAAAGTCTTGAGAATGCATGAGGTGCCAATATCCATCATATCTGATAGAGGTACGCACTCCAAGTTTCTGCACAAGTTACATGAGGAGTTAGGAACCAAGCTTGATCTTAGTACTGCCTTTAACCCTCAAACTAATGGGCAGTCAGAGAGGATCATTCAAGTGATTAAGGATATGTTACGGGCATGTGTGATTGATTTTATAGGTCATTAAGATAAATTCCTACCGATGTGTAAGTTCTTATACAACAATAGGTACCACTCTAGTATTGATATTTCCCTATTTGAAGCACTTTATAAGAGAAGGTGTAGATCACCCATAGGCTGGTTTGAAGTAGGTGATGTGAAGCCTTTGGGAATACACCGGGTGAAGGAAGCCCAAGAGAAATTGAGGTTCATTCAGGACAAGTTGTTGGCACCCCAAAGTAGACAAAACAAATATGCTAACCACAAGGTAAGGGATATGTATTTCAAACCGAGAGAACATGTGTTGTTAAAGGTGTCTCCCATGAAGGGAGTTATGCAATTTCGTAAGAAGGGGAAGCTTAGTCCCAGGTATATCAGTTCGTTTGAGATTCTTGATGAGGTGGGTCTGGTAGCTTAAAGGTTGGCACTGCCTCTAAGCCTGTTAGGGGTCCATC
>QJPP01004235.1:0-13096 GCA_003996215.1 Jaltomata sinuosa
CCTACTTTGATTAAGGAAGTCATTTTCCTTATTTTGAAAGAACTTGTTTTCCTAGGAAAAATGTTTTCCAAAATTTTTAGCCAAAGGAACATGGTAAAATAGGAAAACATTTTCCAGAAAATGTTTTCCTCCATATCGAACACACCCTTAAAGTAAGTACTCCTCCGTTAATTTTTACTTGCTTATTATTCAAAAATTTAAATTTTATTTTTATTTATCATTTTAAATATATTTTTTCTGTTCATCTTGTTTAATATATTAAAAATAAGTGTCTAATAATACTTGTCTAATTGAAAAAATCAATAGATAATTTATTATTTTATATCCATTTTACCTTTGCTGATAAATAGTATTCATTAGTTCAATGCATTTTCTAAAAAAATTAAATAAATTATTAAGAAGTTGTTCTTATTATTATTATTTTTAAGGTGTGCGTCAAGTTACCTACTATCCAGCTGGTAGACGCAGTAGAATACATTGAAAGTAGAGAAGCACCTTGTATGTATAATCTATAGGTACAAGATAATTATCTTTAATATGTTATTATATAGCGTAAAGTAAGATAGTCACATAGAATGTATTATATTGCGATTTGACATATCGAAGTGTTGTGTCACAGAGCTTAATGGTCGGGTTAAATTAGGGGGGCTCCTACAGCTGGAAGAGTGGATAGATGTAATGTGTTAGTTCATTTTTATCACTACAGGGTATAAAAATAAGCTCCTTATAGTTAAGTACATTAGTTTTATAAAAAAGAGTAAAGCATATAAGTTAAAAGTGCACTCGAAGCTAAATACACGATATGATCATGCGAGAGAGATCTCTGCTGACCTTTGTGGCCTCATTTGCGGTGCCCTATTTTTGGAGAAATATGTGCCTCGCACATTAAGGGATTGAAAAAAGGATGAGTTCCTGGCCCTTGAGAAGGGCAATATGTCTATTTCAATGTATGATGCTAAGTTTCATTCCTTATATCATTAGCTACCCAACTATTGGGCATTGAGGAAGAGAGGATTCATCTGCATGTTAAGGGTATGAAGACTGAGTTACAGGTTTTATCTGTTCATATGACTTTGGCAGGGAAGAGCTTTAATAAGGTGACTGACTATGTAAAGCAACTGGAGGGGGTTAGACAGATTGGCACGCTAAGGTGTTAGCTAATAAGTCCTAGAATAAGGGTAATTTCAGTGGTTTTTACTCTAGGGGTCCCAGTCAGCAGGTCTATTCGGCTTGCCTTATTTAGTCATCCCTACCAGCTTTTACAGGTGGTCATTCAGGGGCCAATCAGCAGTTTTCAGCTCCTAGAGGCCAGGGGGCTTCTTATTCTTATGTCAACAAGACCTCTCTTGATCGTGGATGTTTTCATTATGGTGATCTAGGTCATTTCAAGAGGGAATGCCCTCTCAGACATGCAAGAAATAAGGTGCAGTAGCGACTAAGGTTATGGTTCCAGCAGGTAGAGGTGGCCATGGCAGAGGACGCCTACAAGGTGGGCGAAGGAATTTTCAAAGAGTCTATAGAAATAGAGGAAATGGTAATACGGGAAAGGGAGTGGTGCAGCCAGCTAGGGAGATTGCTCGGATTGATGACAGAGCCCATTATTACACCTTCCTGGGGAAATTTGAGGTCGAGGCATCGAATGTTGTGATAATAGGTACAATTCTAGTCTGTGACTGAATGGCCTCTATTTTATTTGATCTAGGTTCCACATATTCATATGTATATGTTAAATTTGCCTTGGGTCTAGATTTGGTTTGTGATGTACTTGATTCCCCTATTTATGTTTCTACTCTAGTTGGGGAGTCTGTGGTAGTGACCCATGTATATTGTACCTTCTCTGTGGTGTTTTTGGGATTTCAAACTTGGGTAGATTTGGTTATCCTGGATATGCTAGATTTTGATGTTATTTTGGGTATGAATTGGCTGTCTCTGTATCATGTTGTGTTGAACTATAATTCTAAGATAGTAATTCTAGAGATTCCGGGTAGGGATAGATTAGAATGGGAAGGTATGTACAGGCCTAAGTCGATGAAGATTATATCCTTTATTCAGGCGAGGAATCTAGTGGGGAAAGGTTGTTCAGCCTTTTTGGGTCACTTTTTGGATGTTAGTGCAGAGCCTCCTTCCATTAAATCCATCCCAGTGGTTTCTAAATTTCAAGAGGTATTCTCGGCAGATTTTTCTGGCATGCCTCTGGAAAGGGACATTCACTTTTGTATAGATTTGGAGCCGGACACTCACCCAATCTCGATTCCTCCTTATTGTATGGTTCCGATAGAGTTGAGGGAACTTAAAACTCAGCTTCAGGAACTTCTAGATAAGATATTTATTCATCCCAGTGCTTCACCTTGGGGTGCTCCAATCTTATTTGTGAAAAACAAGGATGGTAGTATGAGGATGTGTATAGACTACAGGCAATTGAACAAGGTTACCATCTAAAATAAGTATCTTTTACCCTGCATAGAGGACCTTTTTCATCAATTGCAGGGTGTTTTGGTGATTTCTAAAATATACTTGAGTTTAGGGTATCATCAGCTAAAGATTAGGCCTAAGTATTTATCTAAGACGGCGTTCTAGACTCGGTATGGGCATTATGAGTTCCTGGCAATGTTGTTTGGGTTGACCAATGCACCGAAAATATTTATGAGTTTGATAAATGGTGTCTTCAAGTCGTTCATGTACTCTTTTGTGATTGTTTTTATAGATGATTTTCTGATTTACTCAAAGAATAAGGAGGAGCATGCAGAGCATCTTCTTAATGTTCTAGGGATATTGAGGCACCATAAGTTGTATACCAAATTTTCAAGTGTGAATTTTGGTTGTCTTCGGTTTCTTTCTTAGTGCATGTGGTTTCATAAAAAGGGGTGATGGTGGATCTCCAAAAGATTGAGGCAGTTAAGAGTTAGGTTTGGCCTAGCTTTGTGACTCAGGTTAGGAGTTTTGTGGGTCTTGCGGTCTATTATTACATGTTTGTCAAGAACCTTGCTTCCATTGCTAGTCACTTGACAAGATTGAATTAGAAGGACGTACCATTTGTCTGGTCTGATAAGTGTGAGGAGAGCTTCCAAAAGCTCAAAACCCTTCTGACTACAACTCTCATCCTATCATTTCCGGTCGAAGGTAAGGATTTCATTGTGTTTTGTGATGCTTCATATTTGTGTTTGGGTGTTGTGCGGATGCAGGACATGAATGTTATAGCATATGCTTCAAGGCAATTAAACCCCCATGAGAAGAATTACCCAACTCACGATTTGGAGTTGGCAGCGGTGGTCTTTGCACTCAAGATTGGGAGACACTACCACTATGGTATCAAGTGTGAGGTGTTCACAGACCATTGCAGCCTGCAGCATGTGTTTATATAGATGGATTTGAATCTGAGACAGAGAAGGTGGATGGAACTGTTGAAGTATTATGACCTGACCATCTAATATCATCAGAGTAAGGCTAATGTGGTGACAGACGCATTGAGCTAGAAAATGGTTAGCATGGGCAGTTTGGCTTATTTGGGGGTGTCCAAGCGACCCGTAGCTAGGGAGATTTGGACTTTAGAATCAAAGTTCATGCATTTGGGCATTTCAGAAAAGGGTGGAGTATTGGGTAGTATTGAGGTTAAACCCAGCTTTTTGAAGAAAATCAAAGCCAAATAGTTTCAGGATGTGTAATTGAACAAGCTTCAAAATAAGGTGGTGTCCAGGGAGGCTGGGGATGCCACACTAGATGTTGGTGGGGTGTTATTCTTTAGAGAGTGGATTTATGTCCCTCGGGTTAATGACTTAATATAGAATGTGTTGGTAGAAGCTCATTGGTGGCCTGGGATGAAGAGGGACATAGCAGAATATGTGTCTAAGTGTTAAAATTGTCAGGAGGTGAAATATGAGCATCAAAAGCCTGCAGGATTACTTCAAATGATGCCCATTCCTGAGCGGAAGTGGGAAAGGATAGTCATAGACTTCATGTTGGGTCTCTTGGGAAAGTATGAATCCATTGGGTCATCATGGATAGGCTGACCAAGTCAGCTCATTTCATTCCGGTCAGGGGGATTACAATTCCAAGCAGTTGGCCAAGATCTACATCAAGGAGATAGTGAAATTACATGGGGGGGACACTCTCCATCATTTTAGGCAGAGGTACACAGTTTACTTCCATGTTCTGGGGAAAGTTACACAAAGAGTTGGGAACCCAACTCACTTTTAGCACAGCTTTTCATCCTCAGACAGATGATTAGTCGGAGAGGACAATTCATGTGTTGAAGGACATGTTGAGAGCATGTGTGATCGATTTTTGGGACCATTAGGATCAGTTTTTACCATTGTATGAGTTCTCATACAACAATAGCTATCACTACAGTATTAACATGGCATCATTCGAGGCACTTTATGGAAGGGGATGTAGATCACCCATAGGGTGGTTTGAGGTAAACGATGTGAAACTTTTGGGTGTTGACTTATTGAAGAAATCCCAGGAAAAGTTGAGAGGTATTCAAACCAAGTTGTTGGCAGCCTAGATCAAGTAAAAAGAATATGCGGATTATAGGGTAAGGGACATGGCATTTCAGGTTGGTGAACAGGTGTTGTTGAAAGTGTCACCAATGAAAGGGGTAATGTGATTTGGCAAGAAAGGCAAGCTTAGCCCTTGATATACCAGTCCATTTGAGGTTCTCGAGATTATAGGGCCGGTAGCTTACAGGTTAGCATTGCCGCCCATTTTTTCTGGAGTCCATCCAGTTTTTCATGTATCCTTGCTGAAGCGATACCATGGGGATTGGGAGTACATCATTAAATGGTATTTCGTCTTGTTAGACAAGGACCTTCAGTACGAGGAGAAGCCAGTTTCTATTCTTGATCGGGATATCTAGAAATTAAGGATGAAGGAAATTAGATTGGTAAAGGTTCAATGGAAGCATCATCCGATTGATAAAGACACTTGGGAAACTGAGAAGGACATGCGGGACAAGTACCCTCACTTGTTTGAGGATTCAAGTACTACCACTTTCTCTCTTTTGCTCATGTTTCTCTTGTTTGATCGTTCAGGGACGAACGATAGGTAAATTGGTATATGTTGTAATGACCTTTTCCATTGTTATAGGTGAACTATTCATGTGAAGAAATAGGTTATAAAACTTTTGGGTTAGGGAGTTAAAAATTTAGGGCTAGGCCAGTCTTAGATGATTTTTGAGCGAGGTAAGGTCTAGGATAATCTTGGAAAGGATTGGGTAAAATATCTAAGGTTGAGCTAGATTTCCTTTTATCTAAGATGTTAAGGAGTTTGTAGGATTTTTAGGAAATAAATTAGGGTGAGTAGAACTCTTGATATCGAACTTGACGTAAAAGGGTTGGTCTGGAATGTCAAGGTTTTAAGGTGTGTTATAAGATGAACAAAATTGGGAGGATACCTGAGATTTTGTCCCGTGTCAACTGCTATAGTGGGTGATACACTGCTACGGCGATGACCGCTATAGTAGGAAATTCTCGCTATAGCGGAAGTCAAGGTGGTCAACCCCGTTATAGTGGGCGGCTTCTGCTACGGCAGTGCCACTATAGTGGAGTAGGACTTCTATAGCGGAATAAGTCAGAGTAAATGCAGAAACTTCCCTAAAATCATTCCAAAATTCTCAATAATATTATGGAGAAGGGCAGAGGCGAAGAGAGGCGATTTCTACTGATTTTCCACCAAACTTCATCGTAAAGGTAAGGATTTTGTTCCCCTAACTTAGTACTATGATTGCTATGCCTTAGAATCTATAGTTATGAGCTTAGGGGAGGGTTTGGCTTGACCTAAGGTGGAAATATCAGGTGTAACAAGGATTCTAGGGTGTAGAAATCTTGGGTTTCATATATAATTGCTTATTCATGATTAATTTACCGTAATTCGCTAAGTGCAATCGTAAAAATAGTAGTTCTAGGTGAATTGATGGTGGGAAAGTCATGAAAGGGGTGGGATGATCATGAATTTGGCCTGGGGTTAGGGATTAGGATTTAATCCGAGAATATTTAGGCCATTTGGGGGTTAATTGTGCTTATGTGTTTGTTTTTAGACCAAGATCAAGCTAGAGACCTAATAAAGGGAAAGGCTCAGGTCTAGTAGAGCATCCGAGCTTGGTTTGAGGTAGGTGATGGTTGATTGTTTTCCCAAAATACATTATATGTGCATATTAACTATTACATAATATTTATGTTCATTGCATGTTTAGGGAATAAGGAAATTTACATGAAATGATATCTTGTTGTCAATCTCGGGCAATGATCTTGTTTTAATGCTTGTTGGGTTTACAAGTGTGTTTGTATTCATTGTGTCTTTGATGGTATGATATTTGTGATTTACTCGGTTGGCTCAGGTACTACGCCTTGTACAGATCTATCAGTTTGTTTGGGTACCACACCTGTTATGGAATATCTATCGATTGGCTCAGGTACCACTCCTGGTACAGATTCTGTAATGGTTGGCTCGGGTACCACGCCTAGTACATTTTATTTATTCTTCCTTGTGTTTGTTTCATGAGTGAACCAGATTAATTATTATGTTGTATTTATTTCCTATTGGTCCATGAGTGGCCGGATCGCTATGTTTAAATGCTGGAATAGTTTATGTGTAGACCGGGGTCGCATGTTAAATACCATAGATAATGTCTTAGGGATCCTTGGGTGGTCCAGGTACTTAAAGGTTAGGTTGAATCCTATCTAAAGTTGTCTTTGTGGTGGTTCTTGGAAATGTTTTATGTGGTTGTTAAGTTTAGTTGATGACTGAGAATCTTGTTTATACTAACTAGCTTTGATTTACATGTTATGTCTGGTTTTACTAAGTTTTAGTTACTTGTTCATACTTCGTATGTTTGTAGTTGGCCGATGATCCTACCAGTGCATTGTTGTTTTGTGTACTGATACTGAACTTTCTCTTCTTTCATAAGTGGTACGTTCATTTTCGAAAATTCAAAAATTACTTCGTAACTTCGTGGCAAAAAATTATTTATTTATTTGATTTTAAAAAATATATTTTAAAAAGAGTCGCCACTTAAGTTTAGGAAAATTAAGAAACCATTTTAAAAAGGTATTTTTAGAAAACCTTTTATTGAAAACCAGAGAAAGGGTAAGGGTTCAAGTTAAATTTGAAAGAAGGTGTTAAGCACTTTCGAAAATCCATAAAGTGTGGTTCCCGGTGGATTTAAAATATTTGGCTAATTTTAAAAGGATTCTTTAAGTTATTTGAAAAATCATAAAGTTATTTGAAAATGGATAGAATTTATTAAAACTTATCTATTCGTTTTATTCCAAAATAATGAAATAAACTAAATGAGGAAGTTTCAATAAAAATTCTATCTTTAACAATTTATCCAAGTCAAGATTTTGAACTAAATAGTTAATTCAAACTCATAGGCGTGGATTGAAAGAACCTTTGTTTAATAACTATGAAAGGATACAAGAGATCCTCAAGTTATTCTCACAAAGTCCTAAGTTGTCATAAAGCTTCTAAATAATTATGAAAGAATATGAACAATTCTTAAGTTATTCTATAAGCTTGGTCGATTTGCTTAAATTAAATCGAATTTGATAAGTAATAAAGGATGAGTCACTAGTCATCCGCACGAAATAAATGAAGGAATTTGATAAATAAATTGAACTCTCTTGAGGATTCATCTAAGTTATTATGTTAAGTATTTAAACAAATGAATACATACAAAATATCAGGAAAAAATGAGAGAAATAAAGTTAAGCCCAAATTGGCTCTTTCCCGAACTGCTGCTACTGCTGAAATTGGAATCTTTGCCCAAAAAATCACATTTTCCAGCCCTCTTGGACTGCTGCTACAGCTGCTGCATTTCTATTTCATATTTTCAGGCCTTTAGGCTTTAATATTAGCTTCCCTTTTTGATGATTGGATGGAGGTAGACTCTAATAAGAACAAGTGTGAGGGACAGGGGAGTCCATTTGGACTCGTCTCGAGAAGGTTCATGCAGTAAAGTAAAAAGAGGATAAGATTAGAAAGTAAGCGAGGATGAGACAAATTAAACATTACGTTATAAGCAACAAGAGTTGTAACTTAGAGTTAAAGATTCACATCAGCAAAGTAACAAAGAAACAAAAGTATTTATTGAAGGGAACCATTCTTTAGTTATCATATGAATGACATGTAATCTAAACTAACCAGTATGCAGATTTCATATAGAAGTTCTAAAAAATAGTAATAGTTCCCAAACTTACATAACTATTCTTGAACACCAAGCTAGACACTATAACAAAGACAAAAAATAAAAACAAAGGCTGAAGTGTCCTTAACTAGTGGAAAATATTAAACCAAATAAGTAGCTTAAAGATAAAGAACCATTTGAAATTGACAAGTAACCATTTTGATAAAGAACCATTTGAAATTGACAAGAAAACCAAATGGTTACTTAAGTTGTTAGGCACAAAAAAAAGAAACTAAAGTTTTGGACAGATTTGAGAAAAGAAAACAACAAAAAAGTTACTAGTTTAGAGCGAAAATGATTAAATATTTGGATTGGGATACAAGCTTTCTAGCCAAAAAGTTGTCAATAAGCAAGCATCGAACTTAAGACACACATGAACTAAGATGTCTCACTTAATCCATTAAACGACTGTTACAATTTAAGAAAATACTCAGTTCCAAGCTCTAGGAAATCAGATGCTTCCGTAAAAAATCTAGCATTAATCCATACCTAAGCTAATAATGCTCAATCACATAGTCTTGGAGCTCATTAGCTCTTCAAACTATCTAGAACTCTTTTAAAGGATTTCAAGTTATTTTCAAACATGCTAAGTCTCCCATAAGGTATCACATAGACGCATACATTAAATCAAAGATAATGGGATATTGGCAGGGGATTTTACTTATCACGAATAGGAATAGACATATTCATGTTTTTATCACCTTTGTAGAGAAAAAACGATCAAGAGAAACTAAAGCCTCAAAAACTTTCTAAAGTCAGAATGTATAAAGTAAGCTATATATCACAACTTGACAATTGAATAGTGCTCAAACACAAGAAACACACTCAAAGCCGATTGAATATTGACTACACTTACCTTGATAGCAAATAATTGAAATGCTAAAAATTAAACAAACAGAGGGGAACGCAATAAACATTTCACCTATCTTCTACAGAACCTGAACATAGAGAAGGCAATTAACACAACCCAAAATTGCAACATATATTCAAAAAAAACTGAATAGAAAGAGAACAAAGATTACCTTTCTTGGGGCAGCGAACTGGAAACTTCAAGCCTCAAAGACAATTCCACCACTTAACTCCAACTTGAATTCTCTAGAACAGAGTTTTTCCCTCACTGCCGGATAACAAACTTGATTTCTTAGCCTAAAATCCAAGCGACTAAGAGTCTTAAAGGATTTTTAGCCCTTGAAACCTTGATGAACAGTGAAAACAAATGGGGTATTTATAGGTGCAAAATCTGAGGGTTTTGGGCAAAAATTTTGATATGGGACTCAGGGATTTTCAGAAATCCCTAATGGATAAGGATGCTATGCTGTATTTCGAACAAAATTGTACAATTTTGGGCAAAAAATCGAAAAGGAAATTTGGAAAAATAGAGATGAAATGAGGTGGAAATTACCGTTCACACACTTTCTAGAAGCTTTCACCACCTTCCTCTCATCCTACGCGCACTGAATTTGTAGGAATTGAAGGGAATTCGGGGGAAATCGATCAGGGTTCGTTGGGGTTGTTGGTGGTGTCATTGTTTTCTGTGTAAGTAAAGAAGAAAGAGGAGTAATAAGGTTGTTGGGTGATGTGGGCCGGGTCGGAGGATTAGGATTTGGGCTGGGTTTTGAGCGGTTTTGGGCCAAAATGGCTGATAAACATTGGGTTTAAAAGGTGTTGAGATTTTGCTTAAAGAATGGACACATTTCTTTGCCAATGTGGCCAATTTGATTTAAAGAATAGCCAAATAAATTTAATTAGAGAAAACAGATTAAAATTGGGATAGATGAATTTATTTAAATTAAATACTTGAGCTTCTTTAATTTAAACAAAGTAAAAATAACCATTTTTATTTAAAGCATAACCACTTTATTTAAAATTAAGAGACTAATTATTCAATTAATCTCCATTTTTTAAGACAACAAAACCTTCTCAATTTAAACAGGATTTTCACTTGAAAATCATTTTCAAAAAATATTTTCCTAAGTAAAGTCTATATAATTCTGTGTAATCAAATACAGAAAGTATATATTCTTACTTAATATGATAAAATTAGCAAAAATTTGATTTTGAGGACATTTTGTTTTATAAAAAACAATTATTTCAAAATTGTTTTAAAATGAAGAAGCTCAAAATTAATTTAAAATATGGAGGGAAAAAATTGAGTGTCAACAACTTCCCCTCCCTTTGGGTAGGGTGGATGTAAGAAACCCTGGGCAAAGGGAGTTGACGATCTCAATTTTGTCCGACCATAAATTTATCTTTTGGAAGCGATTGATTTAGCACGAAGTTCAAAGAATTATGGCCAGACCACGGCATCGAGTTTTCTACATATCTCAGGTCATATGAGAATTCAGGCCACTTGTAGTTCAAGATGCTTGATTTTACGCATGATTTTCAAAGAATTCAAAAGCTATCCCAATTTTGAATTAAGGAGAAACCGGAAAGCTAGGGAGTAAGAGGATTTGGGGAAAGTTTGGAATGCAACCGAGTTTTCAACATAGAGTCCACCTACATATCCCAACACTCAGGGAATCAAGTTGCTTGTAGTTCAACTCAATCGGTTGAAAAGGTGATCTTTATGCTAAGACAACCTTTGGCTTAAGATGAGTGACAAATAAGTCGAGTTATGGAAAGGAGGCTTATAATTGTCTCAATAATAAATATGGGGCCCTCACATTTATAGATAAGAGCTACATGGACATAACTTCCAAAACTCTAAGTGCATTATCACCTGGATTTAAAAAAGAGGGATATTGCTTCCAACTGTGAGTCAAAGATTACCTTGGAAGCAAAACTAAAAACTTAAAGTTTGATAAAACAAAAGGAATAACCCACATGCCTTCTCACAAGGGTGTAGTTTGATTGTGGTGGAAGTCAATCCTCAACTCGCGTCCAAAGATTTTGATATTTTTCTTCTGACTATGTCCCAGTTTGCTGCTTAGAAAAAATTCCACATTGTGTTGCGTCCATTTTGATGTCGTCTATATTCATGCTCTGCAAAATCTATGGTAATTTTGTCAATAGTAAATGTAACATATACACAAATATAATTTGTGCAAACTTGATTTAACATGTCACACTGAAGGAGGTGATGATCCAATTTGCCTTTTAGGTGGACAAATCAATCTTGAATGTAACATGCCACTTTGAATGGTGTGGCTGCTTAATATGTCTCATTGAAAGGTGGACACCCTATTTTGAGTGTAATATGTCACTTTAAATGAGGTGACTGCCCAACGTGTCTTTTTGAAAGGCGGACAACTTATTTTGTACATGCCACTTTTAATGGGGTGACTACCCAACGTGTCTCATTGAAAGGTGGACGACCTATTTTGAATGCAACGTGCCACTTTGAATGGGGTGACTTCCCAACGCGTCTCATTGAAAATCAGATGACCTATTTTGTACATGCCACATTGAATGGAGTGACTGCCTAATGTATCTCGTTGAAAGACGGTTGACCTTATTTTAAAATCAATGTGCCACTTTGAATGGGGTGACTGCCCAACGTGTCTCATTGAAAGGCGAACGACCTATTTTGTACATTCCACTTTGAACAGGGTGACTTCCAAACATAATATATCACGTTAAAGGAGGTGACGGTCCAATATAATATACTATGTCGGGTTGAAGGAGGTGATGGTCCAATATAATATAATGTGTCACATTGAAGAAGATGATGGTCCAATATAATATAATGTGTCACATTGAAGGAGGTGACGGTCCAATATAATATAATAGGTCACATTGAAGGAGGTGATGGTCCAACACAATATAATATGTTACGTTGAAGGAAGTGACGGTCCAACATAATATAATATATCACGTTGAAGGAGGTGACGGTCCAACACAATATAATATGTCACGTTGAAGGAGGTGACGGTCCAACATAATATAATGTCCCTGCCAGAATAAGCATGTAGAACAAAACAGTTGTTAATGAAGTAAAAACCAAAATAAGGATATAGCCATTCGACTTGTGCCAATGAATAGGCTTGTTATTTAACATTCCCAATTGTTCTTGAAGACTTTGTCGTTCCTGCGCTCACAGGAAACTCCTTAGTTTAAAAATAAAGTGTCACGACCCGATTTCTAGGTCATGATGGCACCTACGACCCCCCAGTAGACGAACCAATTCTCGTAGCCCAAGACAGTTAGTAATGGGCTACTATCTAACAAATAAGCGGAAGAATAGTTTAATAAGCAAAAGTAAGAGAGTAAGATGAGGAGAATAGATAACAGGGATATATATATATATACATATGCGGAAACTAAACCGAACCCCAAGACCTGGTATCATAGTATAGAGCCAAAACTACATACATGGAGTGCAAACGATCCAAAATAATATATACAGATGTCTCTGAATGGTAATAGAGTACATAAAGCAAAAGATAAACTAAAGCTAAGCTCCGATCGCCAAGAGCTCACCCTCAGTCTGAAGTAATCCCTAACAGATCTCTAAGCACGAATCACAGTGATCTAACGACGATGGCCCATGCTAGGATCTGCACCAAATGATGCAGGGGGTAGGGTGAGCACCAAATGCGAAGCATAAGGTACCCAGTAGGTATCATAGGCCGACTGGGCACATATAAGATAAAAGCGTAGAAACAGACAGAACAAAAGCAAGTAGTCACAGTCAACGAAAGGTACACAGGAACTAGCCCAGAGGGAAATCAACAGAACCACATGTGAGGCCAGTAAGCAGAATATACACACATAGGCACAGGTGAAAGTAAGAAATAACGCACCTGAGGTCCTTGCAATAACAGTGTATACATAATAAGTTTACGAAATGGACGGTATACCGGTAACCTCAAGTATAAGAAGAGGGAAAGAGTAATGATAGACATGCTCAGAGACATGAATCAAACTCAACTAATCATATCAATCTCAAATCCAGAAGCTAACAGTCTAGAA